>JAMZAV010003386.1:0-59874 GCA_024449915.1 Sweltsa coloradensis
CTGGACTCATTTGGACGTCTGTAGGCTATAATTGAATAAGTCGTGGATTATGGAACACATGAAAGTTTACAGTGGGATCAGTCCTACTGATGGGTGATTAACCTGGCTAATGCAGATGGTAGTGAGATTTGGCAGAAATGGTTCTGCTACGATAGTGTGCCCTAGAAATCCTAAAGACTTAAAAACAAAAAAAGCCAATAAGAGGGTATTACAACTACCCGAATCCTTACTAGCGATAGACATTTTCCATCACTAATCTATCCTAGGAATTCCCTGATATTTCTCAGCATCAGTTGACATAGGTTCTTAGGGGATTCATTGCAATTCGTCACTTTTTAGATTCTAGTTGTACAAGACTACTGTACATTGTCAATAGTCCATTCCTATTCGGGCCGGTACAAATTCCCTCAGAATGCCGTAATGGTATCGGCAGCTCGGTTCTCAGTCATATTGTGTATCTCGTTCCTGTCCTCTGTGGATCTCGCCTCCTGCCAGCTTTGTAGGATTATCTTTGCGATATCTCGTCATCCCTGCCTGTTGGTGAGGTATTATCAGAAAAAGATATTTATTTGAAAACTTTGGTGATGCTCCGCTAATGTTACCAAGTACAATATTCCTGACTGAATGTTTTAATCGTGGGCACGGTCGAATAACGGCGAGCACGAGCGATCGACAAGTTAGGCTTCGGCATGACATTTAAGGCTCTCGGTCCGGTATTTGATCTGGCTAAAAGCTTAGGTATCAAGTTTCCATCCTGATAAGTTTTTCAGTTCAGTGTTGAACGAGGTGAAAGTTATAGTGGAACACATACAAATTTCAGCTGATAGGTTTGAAAGCTGATCCAGAAGAGTGAAAAGCAATGTCGTGAATTTGCCCTCATCCTGTAAAATGTAACCGAGTTAACGAGATTTCTTAGTGGTGATAGGTAAATATGTGGGATCAATTCTTCCCAACTTGTCGGAGTTTTCCGGAACCACTTCGACACTGTTTAAAAATACCGGTTCAATGGGAGTGGGGACCTAGACACAAGTTTAAAGCCTGAGGGCTAGAAATAAAAGGATGCTATGCTCAGCACCTACGGTACCGCCTACTACCTGACGCAAAAAGCTAAAACCCGTATGTGTCTGCAGACGATCGCATCGAAATCGGGCTTGGGTGCTGTTTTGTTGCCAATTAGATGGTAAGACAATATTATCCTACGCTTCTCGTAGCATGACCCCAAAAGAATTTTCCGTATCCTCCAATATAGAAAAGGTAAATGCTCGCTGATTTGCTATGGTGTTCAAAAATAGTTCCACCACTATATGTTACCTTAGGGCAACCGGTGTCCAAAACCGCATCATAACCCCTAATTCCGATTTGTGACTAAAAACATAAATCAAATTTCGCCTAGTCTTCAGTCGGAACATCAAACTTAATAGATCTAAAGTACGACTGGAATGAAATATTTTACCGGTAAACTCATGTTATATTCATTCGGCAGACACATTTCTGTCTATCTGGCCATACACAGTCAACGATGAACCCGGATTCAAGCCAAGTTATCCATTCAATCTTTCTAAACATCTACCGATGTCCCTTGACGATCGGAGGGTTTAATTTCAGTAGAAGACAAAGAAAGTGTGAAGAGGCAAACATTTTTGCATGATTTACCTCCACTGGTTGTCCACAACACATCACTCCATCAACGTCCATTCCTCGGTTAAATATTTTTGGAACCTAAAGAAGGGGATGAGTTATCCTTCTTGGATAGTAGGACTAATGTTTGTGGGTGACAGACACCTTTGTCCTACACATAGACGTAAACGCATGCCTTGAATCTCTTGCAGCAAGGCCCACTTTTTTGGCAATGGGAAAAACTAACGTAGACCTGGCTAACAAACATTTTGTTTTGCAGGGTATTGACTATGGGACATAAACAAATCTTGTAGCAAGTTGTGCTACTTTGCGAAAGGTTCCTCCCTAAACGAACATAAAAACCTCTCTTGCCACACCTCCTGTCCCTAATACGAGCTTTGGAAACTATCGCAGCTCGACTATCCTTGAATATAAAGAAGCTCCGTATGTGGTAATCAAGACTTCTATTCTAAATGATAGAGTTAATTTCGTGATAAATATGACAAAACCGCGCTAGGAACTTATTAGCAAAGTTTCAAAGCGGTATTCCCCTCGCGGCTGGGGGCGTTTTGCGATACGTTTAGATGTTGCGGAACAACCATGCCGTTTTCCAGTGCGGAAATTTAAGGCATTTTGCCAAAGGCATGGCAATGGTTGAAACGAAAACATCAAAGCCCGCGGTAATCCAAAATTCGAATGGCATTTGGTCATACCAAAATGGCGGTTAAAATTTGCTAAAACATGCTCAAAGAAGGCAAAATCAGACTAACGTGACCTTGTACATGTTTCTGCTTTGAGTATCGAAGACATGCCTATCACGGAATGCCGTTTTCGCCAGCGCTCCAACTACTGCTTTCCGCGAATAGCTGAAAAACAAACGCATTCCAGTGGTAGCTTTCTCCAGTTTAGATCCTTTTGTATACCAGACAATTTAATCCCTACCCTTCAGGTACTTTCAAAATAAACAAAAGTTTTATGACCAGAAAATGCTAAACCACTCATACCTTTTGCGAAAAGGATAAAATTGTTGTTGTAGGATAGATGGTGTTTAGGAACCAGCTAAAGTATTATGTTGACGAGAACATACTTTGCCTGCCTCGATCATAATGTAGATTCGTACTGAAAGATTGGCAGGTGCTCCGTAGGAATTAGGCCCATTTGACCTTGAGGAAAGTCAGCAGTTTGTCAATATAACCTAGGCCACGTGATGCTTCAATCCAGCAGAGGAAGGGCTCAGCTGATTCCACCCAAGTTCCAATCCTGAATATCTTGCCGCTGCGCGGTGCAAAATGTCACACCATAATGGGTAATACTACATATATGCTATCAAGCTCACAGGTATTTCACCTGGTGAAAAAGCTTTCCCACTGTGTAATAAATACTAAAAATAATAATCAAACCCGGAGTGGGGACAGCATTATCAAACCACCTTCTCAGTTCAATGATTAATGTTAATTTAAGTGAGCACTATTTGCATACTGTACATGTTAATATAGTGGGGTACATTTAGTAGTAAAAGAAACATTATGTATCCTCTCCTTTGTTATCTAACAAACTGTGTTATATTGTATATTTATTGATTGTAACCTGGAAATGTTGCAGTTGTATTTTTCCAATCCCTTGTTTCAGTATTGAACTTTTAAAAAATACAAAGGAGATGTGATGTTTTTTGGATTACTGACCACCAACAGCTGACTACACGTCACCAGGCTTTGCTGATTGTGGTACTGCAGACAGCCAAAATAGAAGGCTGTTTTGGTCTGTGACCTAGGCATGTGATTGTTCCGTTTCCTGTTGGTTTGTACAAGCCATGACATAGAGGTTTTTCACTTATGTTATCGTATTACCTGTTTCTATTAATTAAAAGAACCCAATCTAAGTTCCAACAACGTGTTTTTACTCATAATGTAGACCTAATACGAACCCTATGGATATCAATCTCATCTTGTCTGTGCGCCCTAGGCCCTAACATCCAATCTTACCACAAGTACAATTAGAAATCATAGTATTTTTTAAACATGTAATAGCATGCTCCCTAGTATAATTAAATGGTGCTAAATCTAAAACCTAGCGCTCGATCTTTCAGTGTCAACAGTGTGAAACATTATAGGTTATGTTATCCCTGTACTATGGCATTAGATTTAAAACGATGCTACCCTAGGATATTGTTTATAAAATTACATTAACAATATTTTTAAATAGGTGACTAAATGATGGTACTTACTTCTGATTACTCCCATTCTACCTTATTTGATGTCATCACAGCCATATTTATTATTCTTCGAGCTCCTGTCCCACTTAAACATTGCTGGGCCCCGATTTTCATGTACATTTTATCCCGGTATAACCGAGTTAGGTTGGTAATAAAGTGCGGTATAACTCCGAATCCAATTTCATCAGACTTATCCACGCTCGACCGGGGATAAAGAAAATACGTAAACATATGGCGGACATTTTTAAATTTTCATCTATGTGTAAACGAGAAAATGTGTCATTACTCTCCATAAACAAATCAAAACCGTACGAACCCGGCCTAGGCCCAGATGTAGAAAAATTTATTCATAATACAACAGTGTAGCCTGTGAGTTCATTAGGCCATAGGACTACTTCAATTAATCGAACATCAACAACTTTGACAAGCCCAGCCTCTCACTAGGCAATCCCTGAGACCTGCCACCGACTCTTGTTCAGAACATCATCCCCACAAATAACTATTTTTGGACTTACTAAAAGACTACCTGACCGATAAAGAATGGTATGATTAGTCCTAGGCTATTCCAAAAATTTCGGGCAATAATAAGCCTTTTCTTGTTCTTTAAATGAATTCACGCAATCTCCTGTCACTATTGAATAAAGTAAACAGAAGATGGTGGAATATTTTTTCAGGTTCTTTTGCTAGATTTGCTGATTTACAATGGCTGGTGGAGATGCAGTGGAAAAATAACATTTGTTGTGGTCCTGTTGTTGCATTGGAAATTTTTTTTTGATTGGATGAGTAGTTGCCCAACTTAACCAGGTCCTTATCCGTGCTCTGCTCCTGCATTATACACCGTCCTGTATTACCACTTATACCCGGGATAAAATGTACATGAATGTTCGGGGCCCTTGATTGTTTTTGTTAATCCATCTTGAAAGCAAATCGTGAAAAAAACAGAAAACGTTCTAGTGCAAACCACACAAGTCGATTTGTGTTAGTCTTGGTCCTAGAAGGCAGTGTACTTGTAGGCCTCATGTGCAAGAGTAAATCTAACCCCATTCGTGTCCCGGGCGACGAAGTGGGATAGTTATGCGATATTGGAGTTTGTTCTTGCATTAGAATAGAGCAGAGTTTTTTCTCTTTACCTTGTTTTGGTAAGTAGCCCAAAATCATGACAATAAAGGAGTTTTGGGTGCTGGTAACATTCAAATCAAAAACTATCCTTAATCCTTTACAATAGTACCACATAAAATGGGTTTTTATAAACATTGTCCATGTGTGGAATTTTTCGGACTAATATGAGCGTTGTACAAACTTATAACCGCTTTTCTGCATTTTGAATGACTATAATTCTTGTGTAATTGTCCCCAGATTGGTGTAAACTATTGTGTAGGTTGTGGTGGTATTACTGCCCGTGGCCTGGACACTCAATAATTTGGTATCTCGTAGTGACTGGATCTTGTTTCCACATTTTTCTTTATTTCTTGGTCCAATTTAGGTCAATAGTAGCGTCTAAACTTTTCCTGTTCGTCGCACGTTGTTTCAAATTATTTTGACTTTAGTGGAATTGCCTCATCAATAATAAATGTTTTGTGCCTTTTTGATTTATCCGTTCAAAGGATATCAGGCCTATTATGTTGTTTTCTCCAATAATCGCCTACTTGTAACCTTTCGTTAGATCTGCATCAGTGTCTACATAATCATCGATGCAATTCTGTGTGATATTCTCCACATGAAGTATCTTAATTTCCACATTTCTTTCTTTCATACTCATCACTTTATGAAATTTCTGCAAATTGTCCATCATTATGCAGATCTAATGGTGTGAGGTCACAGTCCGCGTTTGCACTATCAGCTGTCATTGTACATCGCGAAGTAACTTTTACTATAGAAGTATGTCCCTTAACAAATTGGATTTGCTTTAATACGTAGCGTTTATTTAAATCAGTTTTTATCCCTCTTCCACCACGTACCTCGACATGTCGTCCCGTGTCGAACCCGCCGCTTCCCTGGGGTGATGGAAGTCGTATTCTGTTAAAATATTTCCTTATTTTTTTCGAGTAATTGCTTTGCATCTCCAGTTTGTGTCCAGGTTTAAAATACCGAAATAATACATTAAACTGGTACTGCGATAATAAAGTATGTGATGCTTTCACTTTATTTTTTTCCCGTTTAACATTTGTGATGTCAGTATTTCTCTTCACTCTTTTCACAAAACATACTATTCGTTAGAGCATTGTTCCTTTCGCTTACCGCTTGCGATGAATTCTGTTCAGGTTCTCTGAAATGAACCCAAGGTATTTATCACCTCACCTTCTTCCATTCCTTCAATGAATCAATACCCGATAGTTTGAACACCATGTGAAAGACTTGAACTTTCCCTTATTGACACATAATATTTTGAACCACTTATTCTACAATCCAAATTCCCCATTTGAATATCCTGGCTAACGAATGTGTGATTATGTAATGAGAGTTGATTGCAGTTTGTGCCATCTGTACTCGGCATATAGTTTGGATAGTCATGCCATAGTGAGCGATTGAAATGAGACAGTACAAAATAGTGTAATTGACCACTTTCTTTGAGTTGTAATCCGTATTTTTTGATTTGAATTTAGCAGAGTTTGACGTAATGGTGTGATCTACCGCCATGACCGAAAAACCAGAGTGGGGCTTAATGGATCACACCTTGAAATGCGTGTGTCCACGTGCAATTTTTAGTTCCAGTTGACAAAGTTTTTTGTCTGCAATTTTTATATTTAGCGTCTGTTCTCCATGTGTTTCATAGCGTTCTTCCAAAACACTGATATAATATCGGGAATCTATTTTATATCGTTCCAATACAGTGTAAAAGACGCCATGAATCGAGGTCACAGAGTCATACGTCCTTTTTATATAGGCATTATATGCAGTCTGATAATTAATTCCCTCTTTGGACACATGTGTTTTTGTCTCCACAACCAGAATCTATAACCACCTGTTCCTTACAACCTTGGGGGGGAATAACCTTTTTTGACAGCCCTTCTTTGTTCCTCTGATAATATATGATTCTCTCTTTCTTCACAATGCTGGTAACAATTTTGTTTGCAATACAAGATGTAAGTAATTTGTAGCACAGTTGGGCAGGCATTTTAGCTGGTCTGGAGTGAGCCTGGCTTTGTGTGTAGCTGCATTCTTTTGGTTTAAGTAACGTCTTTCTCTTATTGTTAAAATTCATAAAGGAATGGCTTCATCTCCTTTTCACTAATGCTGTAAAATATTTTTGCTAATCTTCATGTCAAACCAGGTGAATATCTTTTTATACCGAAATTTATGGATGATATCTCAACTCCGGGGTTTTGCCATTTTACTTTACTCCCATGTACTACTACGAAGGTCAGTTCTTCGAGAGAAATGCTACTTGCGGACAATTTCATTAACTTGCTCTCCATATCTTGATTTTTCTATCGACCATGCCTGCATTTCCTGATTTTGTGCTCTACAGGTCCTACTCCAGAGTATCTTACCAAAACTTTGTTATATCTTGCTCTGATGGTGTTCCCTGTTTAAATCAATTGTGTAAAGTCCAATTTTGCAAAACGGTCCGATAGAAATACTTTTTCATTTGTGCGAAACATTTCATTTTTGTTGTTTGTTCTACTTGTACAATAACCTGTACCTTTTCAGTCCCTCTTTGACAGCGCCACTAAGACTTTTTTTTTTAAATGGTGTCCTAATCAATTAAAGACAAATTCTCATTGTCGTGGCCTAGTAGTGAATTATCATTCTATATCGAACATATACTATTTTTACATGGCGCATTTAACATTGTTTGCCCTATTACCAGTACTGTGTTAAACCGTCGAGATCTCTTCTATCAACTAGCAATCAATTCTGGCCCACCTAACCTTTGTTTACGCACATATCGGGCTTTATATCACTACATCCTCTGTACAAGTGTTATCAAGTAGTTTCTCTTACTATACTATTCCTAATTGGCCATCTTACTGTGCAAACCGCACCACAGTAAACAAATTGTATGTCATAATGGCAGCCAATCTTAGATTTGCATATTTTGTTCCCCATCGTTTCTTGCAACGGACATTATTCTGTTTCGTTGACCTAAGTGGTATCCTATTATGTAATGAATTTCTAAAATTTTTGGTATTTTTGGTCTTTCTGTCTGGGACACATTACCGCAAACTTTTGTCTGGCGTCATCAAATTTAAGTTGGAGTTTCTTTCTGCAATGTACTCCTGCATCATTATTATTATTATTCTCTTATATGTATTTATTATTTATTAATTGAATTATTTTATTATATTCATTATTTATTATTTATTATTATTATTATTATTTATTATTATTATTTATTACCGAATCTTCTTCTTCTTCTTCTTCCTTCTTCTTCTTCTTTGCTTCTTCTTCTTCTCTTCTCCTTCTTGCTCTTATTCCCATGCCCCCCATCCCCCCTTTAACCTACTTTTTCCCCTATCTCCGAAGTGTTTTAAAGCAGTGTTTAACGAAGTTGGACCCCCCCACAACCTGCAAGAGTAGCAGCAATATAATAGGCTATCTACTAGACAAACTAGTAATATACAGAAACATGGAAGGGGGTGGTGATTTATGCAAGAATGGAGGTATCAGGATGTTCGTTAAAAGTAGCAATAGATTGGGCAATTACACGCATATCTAACTACAGGGAGCCGGTACAGTGTTGGCCGGCGCTAAGCGCTCGACTCTGATTCGGGAGGTCCCGAGTTCGAAATCCCGTCGAGAACCGCAATGCCTGTACATATGAAGGTTTTTGTCGAGGTTTTCCCTCAGTCCGTTAAGGCGCAAATGCAAGGGAGTTGAGTCCCCTCTTACACCCCCGGACATCATTTGCACAATTTTCCTATCCGCACTTACCTAGTTCACGCCTGAAGAGGGCTAATAATTGCCAAGGCCCCTATAACAGTTTTCCCAGACTGATGTCACATGAAATTATATTAAAAAAAAATCTCTACAGGGACGAGTAGTATAAGCCCACCAGGGAGAGCAATCATTTGGGAAACCTAGCATTCTACCACCCACGGAAAATTTTAGAAAATACATGGAAATCTTCGGATTTTGCGTGTACTGTAAACATATCTGCACTGTTTGAACAACTTGCACTTTTAGAATAAAGTGCAACACAAGACTTTTGTCCCAGGGTTAGGAATATATAATCCCTTATCATGTGTCACCTATAAGCCTTGAGTCATGAAAAGAAATAGTGTATTTTGTGATATTCTTAGATTGAGTCGGAACTTTCTCTCAGGATTAGTGTAGTCTTGTTATTCCACTTCTGACTGGCCCTCCAAAATGGGTCCAGTCTGCGGTCCTTCGCCTTAGTATTGTGGAATGAAGTCCCCTGATTCGATTCGCCGCGATCATTCTTTCGGCTCGTAAGTGTCCCATCATTCTTAATGTGGAAGCCGTGGGTATTCGCGACCATCTTTTCCGGCTCCTTAGTGTCCATCATTCTTACATGGAGAAAAGGTGTCTGCATTCCGAGACCAATATTTTTCGGGCATCCTTATTAGCGCATCATGTCGTAAGCTGTGAAAGTGTCTGGAGTCCATCAACCATGCTTCGGACTTCTTAGCTTCCATCATTGTTGATGTGAACATGGCTAAATCGCCGGAAACCTAATGCTCTTCGGCTCCTAACTAGTCATCATTCTTATGTGAAACGTGCCTAATCACGTGCCAGTACTTACGGCTCCTTTATTGTCCATCATAAATGCTAATCTGGTCTGGGTAATCTGTGTACCTCATCCTATCGGCTCCTGTGATGCACCATACATAATGTGGGTAGTATTGGTACGTGTGTGTGAATCGCGACCATCTTCTGCTCCTTAGAGTCCATCAGATTAAGACATTTTTAAACTTTTCTTCCCAATCTGCGCATTCTGGTTTGGTTCCCCGCGGTTTTTACCCAATGTGGTTGTATTTTAAGTTCCATTTTGCAACTGTCGATAGAAATACTTTTCATTGTGCTGAAACATTTCTTTTTGTTGTTTTCTACTTGTACAAAAACCTGTACCTTTTCAGTCTCTTTGAAAGCGCACTAAGCTTTTTTTTAATGTGTCCGTGTAATCAATAAAGACACATTCTCTTTGTCGTGCCTAGTGTGAATTATCATTCTACGAAATAAACTATTTACATGGCGCATAAAATTTTTAGCCCTATTACCAGTTCTGTGTTAAACGTCTGAGATCTTTTCTGAGACTCTCAATTCGGGCCCACTAACCTTTGTTACCACTTCGGCTTTTTCCTAACTCCTCTTTACAGTGTTATCAGTAGTTTCTCTTAATTTCATTCCTAATTGCCATATTACTGCAACCGCACCACAGTAAACAAATGTATGTAATGTCCCAAACTTAGATTGCATATTTTTTCCTTTCGTTCTTGAACACATTATTCATTTCGTTGACAATGGTATATTATGTTAATGAATTTCTAATTTTTGGTATTTGTGGTCTTTCTGTAGGACCATTCCCGCAAACTTTTGCTGGCGTCATAAAATTTAAGTTGGAGTTCTTTCTGCAATGTACTCATCACATTATTATTATTATTATTATTATTTTTTATTATTATTATTATTATTATTATTATTATTATTATTATTATTATTATTATTATTATTATTATTATTATTATTATTATTATTATTTCTTACGGTCTGTTAATTTGGGGAAATGCTTCGTTATCACAGCTAAATAGCATAATCTCTATTCAAAATAAAATAATGAAGATGATCACTTTTGAAAATAATTTAAACACTTTAGAATGTTATAGACTACAAAACGTTTTACCTTTACAGAAATTATTCACATATAAATTAGTTTTGAAACATTTTTTTGTTAATATCACAAAAATTGTATAAACCACACTACTTCTACTCGCTCCAAATCTTGGGAAGTATACCAGTTGCCACGGGTTGCAAATAAGTATGGTAAAAAGAACACTTAGCTACACTATACCTTTCTTTTTTAATAGTATTCCAAAGAACATCAGAGATTTAGAGACTATTTATGAAATCAAAAGAGAGCTAAAGGCATTTTTATTACGAAATATGCAATGAGTTAGGTTGTTTGTATTTGTTATATATAAGTGTTTCATAATTTAATGTACATGGATTAGCACTATAATTTTCACTGTTCTATATCTGTTCTATTCAATGTTTATTCACTGTATTATCTGCAAACTGTTCTTCACAAAAATGTTTTTGGCTAGTATAAGTATTTAATCTGAACATTAATTACTTGTTTTTATCTACTATTTTAATCTTTTATTTTAGTGTTATGTATTTTTATTTTTATTTTATTTTTTTATTACACGCTGAGTCATTCACTGCTTACTGATATTTTACTGTTACTTCACTAATTATTGTATTGCTATCTAGAATTTTGAAATATTGAATTAGTTAAAAATCATTATTTCACATGCATGATTTTTTTAAATGTAACATATTCCACAGTTAAGCTGTCCTGTGCAGCTTGTGGATGGCCGAACTTGTTTGATAAAAAAATGTATGAGAGATATGTATTCAATAAAAAAAAAAAAAAAAAAAAATTATTATTATTATTATTTTATTATTATTATTATTATTATTATTATTATTATTATTACCAATCTCTTCTTCTTCTTCTTCTTCTTCTTCTTATTCATCCCCCCCACTCCCCCTTTAACCTACTTTTCCCCTATCATCCAAGTGTATTAATAGCAGTTGTTAACAAGTTGAACCCCCACAACTGCAAGAGAAACAGAAACTTATAGCATCTACTAGAAACTAGTATATATAAACAGGGAAAATTATCAAAATATACATGTCGTTAAAAAAGCATATATTGGGCAAAGAAGCATATCTACAGGGCCGACAGTGTTGGCTCGGGCGCTAAGCGCCCCGACTCTGATTCGGGAGGTCCGAGTTCGAATCCCGTCGAGACCGGCAATCCTTTACTGAAGGTTTTATCCGAGGTTTTTCTCAGTCGTTAATGCGAATGCAAGGGATTTAGTCCTCTTAAAACAGCCCTCGGACATCATTTCACAATTTCCTATCCGCACTTACCTAGATCACCTGAAGAGGGGCTATAATTGCACCCTATAACAGGTTCCCACGAAATAATAATAAAAAAAATATCTACAGGGAAAGTAGTATCTAGCCACCAGGGAGACAGCATTGGGAAACTACATCTACCACCACGGGTTTAGAAAATACATGGAAATCATTGGATTGCGTGATGTAAACATATCTACTGTTGAACAACTTGAATTTTTAAATAAAGGTGCAAACAAGACTTTTGTCCACGAGGTTAGGTAAAATAATCCCTTATCATACCTATACACTTAGGTCCCAGAAAGAATAGTGGATTTGTGATATTGAAATTGAGTGGAACTTTTCCCCAAAAATTCTGTAGTCTTGTTCTCACTTCTGACTGAGCCCTCAAAATGGTCATTCTGCGGTCTTCGCCTTAGTATGTGTGGAACGAGTCTGATTCGCGATCATCTTCGGCTCTTAAGTGTCCATCATTCTTAATGTGGAACGTGTCTGATTCGCGACCATCTTCGGCTCCTTAGTGTCCATCATTCTTAATGTGGAACATGTCTAAATCGCGACCATCTTCGGCTCCTTAGTGAACGTGTCTGAATCGCAACCATCTCGGCTCCTTAGTGTCCATCATTGTTTATGTGGAACGTGTCTGAATCGCAACCATCTCGGCTCCTTAGTGTCCATCATTGTTTATGTGGAACGTGTCTGAATCGCAACCATCTTTGGCTCCTTAGTGTCCATCATTGTTAATGTGGAACGTGTCTGAAACGTGGCCATCTCGGCTCCAGAGTGTCCATCATTGTTAATGTGGAACGTGTTGGAATCGCGACCATCTTCGGCTCCTTAGTGTTCATTATTGTTAATGTTGAACGTGTCTGAATCGCAACCATCTCGGCTCCTAAATGTCCATCATTGTTAATGTGGAACGTAACTAAATCGCGACCATCTCGGCTCCTTAAATAAATAATAATCAAAAATTATTTAGAGTACCCACTCAGTTATATAACTGATTTTCAGTGGTGGACTTTAAATCAAAGCGACCAAGCCAACCATGCAGGCCCCGACGCAATCGACGAGTGAGCGATACCAGCCAAAGTTTGATATTTATAATAGGAAAATATAGCAATCAGTGGTATGGACAGTGCGAACACCCGCGAATCAAGTGTCCATCATTGTTAATGTGGAACGTGTCTGAATCGCAACCATCTCGGCTCCTTAGTGTCCATCATTGTTAATGTGGAACGTGTCTGAATCGCAACCATCTCGGCTCCTTAGTGTCCATCATTGTTAATGTAGAACGTGTCTGAATCAAAACCATCTTTGGCTCCTTAGTGTCCATCGTCGTTAATGAAGAACGTGTCTGATCGCGACCATCTTTAAATCTTAGTGTTCATCATTGTTTACGTGGAACGTGTCTGATTCGTGACAATTTTCGGCTCCTTAGTGTCAATCATTGTTAATGTGGAACGTGTCTGAATCGCGACCATCTTCGGCTCCTTAGTGTCCATCATTGTTAATGTGGAACGTGTCTGAATTGCGACCATCTTCGGCTTCTTAGTGTTCATCATTGTTAATGTGGAACGTGTCTGATTCGCGACCATCTTCGGCCCCTTAGTGTCGATCATTGTTAATGTGGAACGTGTCTGATTCGCGACCATCTTTGGCTCCTTAGTGTTCATTATTGTTAATGTGGAAAGTTGTAAATAAGTTGTGCTTTATTATTGGATTCACTCATATTGATAATAATTGAATAGTCGTGTGTTAGCTCATGTAGATTGCAGAGAAGGATGTACTGGAACGATCAGCCAACAGTTCTACTAAAGGAAATGACGAGTGGTTTAAAGTTAATGATCTTTCTCTCAATAACGCGAAAACGGTACTGGTTAACTTTCATACGAACAAAAGCGAATTTTTAGTAGATATTAACATTTTTAATGATGGAACGGACGCCTCGGACAAAATTCCAGTATCAAAAGATGCAAATTTTCTAGGATTGCTTTTAGATAGTAACATAAGCTGGAAATTGCATATTAAAAACTTACACCTTCACTTGCAACTGCATGTTTTATACTAAAAAAACTCAACCGAATGGTAAACGACACCTCTTTAAGATCGATGTATTTTTCATACTTTCACGCAGTAATGACTTACGGAATTGCTCTTTGGGGGGATTCACTGACAAAAACAAAATATTTATTTTACAGAAGAAACCATAAGATCAATAACTAAGTTTGGCTACCGGACTAGTTGCAGACCTCTGTTCAAACGACTATGCATTTTACCCATGCCCTGTGTATACATTTATGAAATAGTAATTTTTGTTCACAAAAATCTTCACCTATTTACTAGTAATTCAGATTTTCATTATTTAAAAACTAGGAATAAGGATAAACTAAGTTCACCAAAGTGTAGGCTATCAATGAGACAAAAAGGGCTTGCAGTGTCGGTCACAAACCTTTACAATTCTGTACCGTTACAAATCAGGAATATCAAAGATTGTACTCGTTTTTAGAAAGAACTCAAAGCCATGCTTTTAGATAATTAATGTTATTATTCTGTAGAGCAATTTAGATCGACTCTCCCAAAGCACGCAGTTTTATAAAGGTTTTTTGCCGATTCTGCATGAACACTCTCTTAGTTATTTTTTAATTATTGTTTTAGTGTTTTGAAAACTTTTATAAATTAATGACAACTCAAATGTTCAGTATTTTATATATTTTATATATTAATGAATATGAACTATACGAGGCTAATAAATACAATACAATACAATATTGCAGCCAAAACGTTGTACGTTGAGAGATAACTCAGATACGCGAATTTGAGAGGGTTTTGAGACGACGATAAGAGATAAATGATGACGGTGGATTGCATTCACAAAGCATGTAGAATACACTATTGACCATTAGTAAATCAGGGATCTAAACGCTACGCAACTCTTTATTTACTTCCTGTCTAGGGTATATAAAGTATGTAGTTTAGACTGCCACGGATAGGGCTTCTCGAGCATGCTATCGAGTATCCGGTTGCGAGTTTGAGTTATTACGAAGGAGTGGTTGTGAACGTAGGCTTACTGGCAAAACAGCACGTGGGAGTGGGAGGTAACTTTTAGTTATGAAAATAGGCCTACTAAAAGGGGTATGGTGTACCGGTATGTCTATAGTCCAAGACTTTATGTAACCAATGGACATTACGGTTCTTACACATAAATAACTAGGAAACGCTCAGTTGGACGCGTTGATAAGCGAGCACGTGCTATAGCTAGACCCACATTGCACATTTTTTTTTTTAAATTAAAACTTGCCTCGTTCGCTGTCCACGGGGCCAAGTTTCCAATATTATTTGGGTAAACCCGTGGGTAAACCTTTACTTTTATAAATAAAATCCACCGCCATCTTGAGGACCTTGACATCATTTCTTTGGGAAAACTATTTTAGCTCTTTGATAACAAATAAAACACTGATTCCTCGATAGTATTTTGATTACTTCTAGGTGGCAGTGCATAGTGACCAGCAAACTCGTGCGACTTTACGTTGCCATGGTAACGGTACTGTAACGATTCAGACCCTGTGTTGCCCGGATCAGGGATCTGGTTACAAAATTACATAGAAGTTTAACTAGCTCATACGTGAACACAATAATCCAAGAAAAATTTACCAAGTATAATTTAACTTTTAATTAATTCTAAATAATTAAATAAAACTGATTTAATTATTTTCAGTACTGTACTAAATTACCTGAATGCAAATCTGGTTCTCCCTCCTGTCCAATGGCTAGGAACTGCTTACTTCCACAGGCTTTCCTTATTATCCACCGGCAATAATGCTTATGTTATGTTTATGGTTATTAACTACAGGATAGTGATTCGGGAGATAATGGAATTATGATTACGTCATAATTTTTAACATACTTAAGTTCACTATTGACGATTCATATTTATCAATACAATAACCCTTGCCCTACCTATTGAGCTCAAATAACTAATTTTTAGGTTAGAAGAACCTAAGAATACCCCACCAAAATGAGAAGTTATACAATTAAATCAAATTGTTTAAAAAAATAAAAGATTAATCAATAATGCCTCATGGCATGTACATCACCTTCGGCCAACTATTGTCGATTCGAAGTAATCCAAGTGTCGTAGGGGAGGGCGATGATTATTGATGTGGGATTAGAGGAATCCGACGGGTATACACGTCTAGAGCTATTGTCTTGTTGTATATCCAGCGGCTTCTTTAATGGTCAGGTAAATTACACAGTTTTTTAGATGTGGAATTATTCTGTCTATGGAACTGGTTTAACACTATGGATCTTGATGGAATTTTCACTGACGATATGTGATATTATTTATCACTCGACGACACAGATTGATAAAAATGTTCGATGATGACGTAGTTATTTACTGAAGATTATTATGTGATATTATTTATCACTCGACGACACAGATTGATAAAAATTGACTTTCCTTTGACTTTGCAATTTATAGAATTAATTAACTGATTTGAATCTCATTACTAACCAAACCAACCACAATTTCCGATTAAACAATAATAAACAACACTTCACTTCCCGAACTCAGATGCTCGATCGGAAGCATACCCCGAAGCTTGGTATGTCCTCTAATTATTTGTTTATAGGAACGTCATCCTGAAAACCGACAGGCGTCGTTGCCTCGATCTAACCGACTGTACTCGACCCGAAGGTCCCCGACACGACAAACGTCCACCTCAGGACCCGATCACAACACCACTAACTTAGAAAAACACAAGCCCTTCCTCGAGTCACTGGCTAAACTAGCTCCACCCCCTCGTAGCTTTTCAGGTTCTAAGAATTCCAATAAAATCTAGTGTTTGTTGCAAGTGAACTAAAACCTTCTCAGCATCCCAACCACGAGTGGACTTAGGACCTTTCTATTGAAAACAAAGATACCTTGCAACGTACTTTAAACCCCACTCCACCTGCATCTACTGCGTAGCTCGTTCTCCGAACACAGATAACATCAGCAAATCTAGGCCGCTAGTTCATCCATGCAGAAAATACCCAGACTCTCCGTCGACACCTAGGATTAGCTCCACAATATTTCATTATATTTCCGTAGACTTTCGTCGCCTCTCCAATTCAACTCCTTTCATACGGTTTCGAAGAATCGACTTTTTTCTATGCCTCCTAGCCTTGTTGCTGTTTCAAAACACGAAAATAACATCTCGAAGCTTCCATTGCCTTGAACTCTCTACGGTCGGCCCAAAGTGAACAATGACCAAAGTGATGATTTGAAATTACTCAAGTTTTAATTACACATCTTAATCACCAAGAAAATTCATCATTACCTCAATTAATCTTACCATAATTAACTACGTATGCAAATACACTGTATGCTAATATCGATATGCAAATATAAAATTTCAAAGATTTAGGGCGGGAAGACGTCCTAGACTGACAGTACTTTGTTATAATGTAATTTCCATCTACACTACTTATCGAGTTTTTTAAACCTCCTAAACTCTATCCATTCTGACATTCAATTCACCAAGGAAGTTGAAGTAGACGGAAAACTGCCTTTCCTTGATGCCTTGATAATATGGAAACCTGGACGTTTGGGCCACACTGTGTACAGAAAGCCGACTCATACCAATAGGTATTTGCAGGCCTCTTCACATCATCATCCTTCGCAAATTCGATCAATAGCATTTACTTTGGCTACACGTTCTCGAAGAATAACTGACGAAGAACATTTAGACGAAGAAAGCAAGATTCTACGTGAGGCACTGCTCAGTAACGGGTTTCCTAACCGGTTGTTCCACAAGGCTTGGAAAAGAAGAACCAGAGCAGAAGAAACTCAAGTCGATCCAGTAGACAAACCAAGAGCCACTGCATATTTGCCATATGTTCGAGGGACCACCTACCGAATTGGCAAACTACTGGCTATTGAAAACATCAAGACGGTCTTTTCGACAGATAGAACCTTAGGCGAAATGATTGGTAGCCACAAAGACAAGATTCATTTGGAGGGTTGGGGCGTCTACGAGATTCCGTGTGGAGACTGTTCGCAGACATATGTTGGACAAACTGGTCGAAATATGTCGATGCGTCTACAGGAACACAAACTCGCCGTCAACAAGATGGAAACAACATCTGCTTTGGCACAACATGTCAAGAAGGAGGGTCATTCCATTGATTTTGACGGAATGAGGCCTCTTGCCATGGTAAGCCATCTATCTAGTCGAATCGTCAGAGAGGCAGTGGAAATTGAGAAGCGCCCACTCAATCTTAACAAACGAGACGATGGCAAGCGTTTGGCTCAATCCTGGAAGCCTGCTTTGATTGAGAGGTTAGTCAAAGAAAGCGGTATAGCGGGTGATAGAGTGCCTGCAGTTCTAGACGAACGTGGGACGGTCCGGACGGACCCAACCATCTTGTCTAGAAATTTGGAATCCAGCAGAATGACTAGAAGTCATACTGCAGCTCTTGAAAAGTATGAGACTGAGCCGCCTGTGGTACCAAGACATGAATACAGCGATAGGCCTGCTAGAATGGTCACAAGAAGTCACACTCACAATGCAACCAAGTGATTTGATTTTAGGTTCACTGCAATTGGATCTTTGTAATTTTCTATGTTTGCAAGGTAGTGTGTTTTTTGTTTCTATTTGTTTATTTTTATAATGCTGTTGTTGTTTTATTGAATTTTTGTTTTACCCTTCCCTTGAAAATGGAAACATAGTTTTTCTGAAACGTTGGGATTAAAAGTTATTTTCTATTATACTGTGCGTGATTATTTACCGTAAAGATACTTAAAACATTAACCATGGATCACGAAAGCTTAAGACAAAACACACACACACACATATATATATATATATATTTATTTATACACCATTCATCCGATCTCCATGAAACTTGGCACATGTATTATTTACGGGGAAGGTTTCTATGCTATCCATTTTGTTGTAACTTCTCCACGTGGTGATCGGTGCCTGCAAAGAGGACTCACCAATGAATTGACTTTGACACCGTTGGACATAACACCATGAAAGTTGACACATATACGTATTCTTTTATGGAGAAGTACACTCCTGCGAAGGGTTCTGGCATACATGGCCGCAACGAGCGACGGGTAAGCTAGTGTATTAATAAATATGCCAAGAATGATTATTATTATTATTATTTATTTTTCTGTTCAACATTACATTTACATGGATGTGTTACAGAAAGGGGACAAGAAACGAGCCGCAGCGACCCATACAGTAGATGTCTTGTCCCCTGGCCTTAATTCTAATTTATTTTTCTAGTGAGTGATGATGATCGATGAGAACATTAATTAATGAATAAGTGAATGAATGAATGAATGAATGAATGAATGAATGAATGAATGAATGAATGGATGGGTATTTACATTGTTGCACAGAATTAATGAGATGCGTCCCTAACTATTATTATGAATTATATTAAATTAAATTACTAACTAAAACAGGCGACATAATCCAGTCCATATTCGAATCATTGTCCGTGTGTACATAGCGGTTCGTCATAAGATGAGTGTGTGAAATAAATAGATATGGTATTCAAATTAGGAGATGACTGATAGATGAGAGATGATTTTGTGAGATTGTTTATGATATGTGATGTTTATGAGAAATGAGTTTTAACTGCCGATTTGAAGTGTGTTGCGGAATCACATTGCCGGCGTATGCTGTGAGGCAATGAATTCCACGTTGTAGCAGATCTGTGGAAGAATGATTTTTGATAGGCTGCAGTGCGACAGGTTGGAGGTCTTAGATAGACGCCCTGTCTATTGCCTCTTCCCAGGTGGACGTACCTGTACTCCACTTCCAGCCGTTTTAGTGGGTCCAGGTCTATTGTCTCGCGAAAACTATTTGTAAGAAAAAGTGTGTCTGTTTGGTTAATGATATTGTTTATTGTTGGAATTTTGCATTTTGTACGTCTTATTGTTGCACTCTTTTCATGGCCCAGAATGAATTTAGTTGCTCGGTTTTGTATTTTTTCTAGAGTTAAAAGATTTGATTCAGTTGTGGGATGCCATGCGGGGATGCCATAGAGAATTATTGGCCGCACTAATGTTAAATATATTGTTCGAATGACTTTGGGCTTGCATCCTTTCAGATTCCTGTACAGGAAGCCGAGGAGTCTTGACGTTTTTATTCTCAAGTTATCTACATGGCGATTCCACTTTAGATCTGACGAGATATGCAGGCCCAAGAGCTTGACACTGTCGGTTACTGATATTTTATTGTCCTGAATGATGTATTCAAAGTTGATGGTAGAAGGTGATTTTTTTAGTCGGAGACACACAGATTTTTTTACGTTTAAAGGCATGCTATTCACTTTGCACCAAACTGCGATGTTGTTGAGGTCGTCCTGAAGGGCCCTGGAGTCTAGTACGGTGATAATTGGCCGGAAGATCGTGAAGTCGTCGGCGTACTGGAGACATTGTGAGTTGACGCATGCCGGGAGGTCTAGCATGTAGATGACAAAAAAACAGGGGACCAATTACGCTGCCCTGGGGTACCCCGGATGTGACGCTTCTAGGACGTGAAGTGGCGCCTCCGAAGATGACACTCTGTTGCCGGCCAACCAAGAAGGAGCTGCACCATTGTAGTAGGTTCCCTCTGATTCCGTAATGGTGCAACTTGTTTAGAAGGCGGTGGTGTGGCACTGAATCGAATGCTTTGCTCCAGTCCAGAGAGACTACGTCGATTTGCTTCGTGTTTTGTTGGTCGAATGTGTGTTGCCATTCTTCAATTAGATTCGTCAGCATGGTTGTGCACGAGCGTTTTGGTAAGAACCCGTGTTGATTGTTGTTGATTAGCCCGTTAGATTTCATGTGATCGAATATAGTTGTCGAAATCATTTTTTCTAGTAGTTTACAGACCACCGATGTGAGGGCGATAGGTCTATAATTCTCTATATTTTCCTTTGTACCTGATTTAAAAATTGGCACTATGTGTGCTTGTTTCCAATCAGATGGGATGGAACCGGCTGACAGCGAGGTGTTGAAAATGCTCGTAAGAGATGGTGATATGGCAACAGCGCACTTCCGTAGAATTCTCGGCGAGATGCCGTCTGGGCCAGTGGCCGCCCCCTCTCGCAGATTACGCAGGTGTTCGGTAACTGTTGCTTCCGAGAAATACAATGTTTGTAGGGTAGAGGGGGGGAAGGAGCATTCAACCCTAGGAACGGCGAGTTCTCTGGCCTCAAAAAGTTAGCCTTGAAAACATTGCTGAAGGCTTCCGCTATGTCTGTCGGATCTTTTATCTGCTCTCCTTTGTCCACATAGAAATTCGGGGCGGTGCTACCACATTTAGCATGAATAAACTTCCAACACGTTCTTGGTGTTATTTGATGTTCCAAGACCCCACATGTATGTTCGGTGAGCCTGCCTGATGGTATTTTTTACGAGTTTTTTCTGAGCGTTTAGCATGTTCAGATTGATTTCACTGTCGTTTGATTTCCACTTTTTGTATAATTTGTCTCTTCTTTTAATTTGCTTTATAATGTTTTGATTGATCCATGGCGGTCGCTGTCTACCACTGATTTTTGTTTTGGGTATTGCTGAATTTACACATTCCCAGAATACCCCCTTCCAAGAGTTCCATGTTGTCTCAATACTGTTTCCTTGATCGTGAATGGTCGGTAGGTGTTTTTGAAATAATTCACTGAGTAAGTCCCAATTTGCATTTTTGTAATTGTAAGCTTCTTTCTGCACTGTTTTGATTTTGGGTTTGTTGCATTTGAGAGTTGTCAGAACTGCGTGGTGGTCACTCACCCCGGGAATGACGAGGGCCTCTTTTATTAGGTGTGGGTCATTACAGAGGACAAGGTCGATGAGGGATGGTTTTGTAAGAGACGAGCGGGTAGGTTCGGAAACATGTTGTGAAAGAAAGAGGTCGTGAAAGGAGTTCAGGTATGCGTCTGCGACCTTGTGACATGCAATAAAATGTGAGACGCCCATCTATAAGACATGGTCTGTCTTGTGTGTGGGCTGAGTTACAAAAATTGCACCATTGCACGTGTGGGTTATTTCAATTTTATATTTTTAATTATTAAATTTAATCATTACAATAATACATAATGATGTTCTTGTTAGACAACGTACATGCATCTAGTTCTACAAGATGAAACTATATAATAGGCTATCTTCATTAACAAAAAGAGCTTCCAATACTAGAAACTACTATGCGTGCCTTAGAAAAAAACGTAGAAAATTAGGAACATAAACCTTATGTCTAAGATTGAATTAGGAACATTAAATAAAGATGAGCGAAGAAACTCATGATTGTGAGTCATAAGTATGGGACCTTTAAAAGTGACGAAAAGCTAGGCAAATAGTAAATTAAAAACACAAAAAGGGCGTATTAAATTTCTATGCTATTTCAAAATTTAAGTTATTTGATTCTTTACATTTGAAAAAGGGTTTGTTTTTTGGGGGCATTCCCGGTCGCAGTATTTGAGAACTACACTAGGGGTTGAGGGAGAGATAGAATTAAGTGAGAGGGGCAAAACAAATTTGTGGATGCCCAGCTCGATAGTGTTTAGAAATTATCATAATAATTTTTAGCAATTTGGATTTGGCACAGCTCGACCTTGCGGTGAAACACTGGCGTTATGTATCATTTTTACCAAATTATATCAAAATAGTAGGCTACAATAGTACATATTATTTTAAAAGGCAAAAAAAGACCAAATTCTAAGAAAGTATTGAAAGAGGCACTATCGTCAAAATATAGTATGTATTTTTTGTCATCAATAGCAATTGGAACGTACTTAAAAACTACTTTTGGGGCATGTATTTACCAAAATAAATAGGAGATGTTAGGCACATTCGAGCCCTATACTAATACTCCATGGAATAAGCCATGAATATAATATTTGGATTAAAAATAATTGGCATAATTATATAATTTCACCACTATTTTCTCTAAGGAAAATTGGCAAAGTCATTGTTAGACGAGTGAGTGAGCCATGTGTTGATTACCATTCCCTTTCTTCTACACCTACCCCTACCCCTACCTTAGGCCTCTCTAGCCTAGCTATCATAGGCTAGAGTGGCGTAATATGGCCTTACAAGTGACGCGCCCTCATACCAACTAAACTCAAAATCCTATAATTATAGACTACCTAAATAATTATTATCAAACTTGAATGCAAATATTCCCGGGTACTCAACACATGACTCGCTCACTCGTCTAACAACGACTTTGGCGTTTTCCTAGTCTAGTTGGCTAAGGCGCCGTTATACCCGCAATGTGGGATGTGGGAGACCTGGGTTTAATCCCCTGGTCAGGAAAGATTTTGTAATTTCTGGATTGTATAAATTATTAAACATATTTTGAAATGCAAAGCCTATAACTCAGTGGAGTCTATCATCTGTGACAAACTGACAATACTGTGGAAAACATAGCCAGTACGAAAAACGTGTAAATATTGCAAGGTTTACACAATCTCCGAGCGGAATTTGGGGGTACCTTGAGCGTGAAAAATTCGATTCACCTTGGGCACTGTATTTCACTTCCAGACCAATAACAAACAAAATATAAGTTTTCAAAAACAAAACCATTGTCGTTAAAATAATTACTACACAATAGCAGCCTATTTTCCAATTGATTATTTCTTGTAGGTTTATATCGCAATGGATCTAGCTGATTTTGTTATCAGTTATCAGTAAACTCGTACGGGACGCATGTTACACACACACACACACACACACACACACACACACACACACACACACACACACACACACACACACACACAGACTCACAGAATAAGCGCCGTTTGAGTTGAATGGAGACACTCAGTCGCTTCGCTCTCTCGTTTAATTAAAATGTGGTCAATTTTCTATATATCATCCAATCCAATAATGTTCTTATTTTATGTTAATTAAATCCCTTAGGCTAGAAATTCCGCATGATTTTGGCCGGTGGTTGTGCTTTTTATAGGGTCGTTAAAAATTTTACCATGGAGGCTACGAATTGAATAGTGAGTGTGTGATAAATTTTTGTGTCTGTGTACGGTATTTTTTTTAACATACCTAATAATATGTATTAACAGAATTATGTGGAGACCAGGAAATTTTAACAAGTTCAGTAGTTTGGAGGGGTGTGTAGGGGTGAAATGAGGGTTGAAAGTGGGGTTAGGACCACTAAACAAACAATTATTATTGGCAAAAAGCTGATTGCAGTAGTCCATACATTTTAGAAACAAAATGTATCAATGTGTGGTCATACATTCATATCTAGACTTGCTCATTCACTCACTCATGTTGATATTCCTGTGAGCTATTGAGTGAGTGAGTGATTTTATAGGTCAGAGGTCTCCAGGGGAGAGGAACTATTTTTGTAGTTGGGGGGGGGGGTCAGACTGAACCTTAAAAAAATCAATTACATATAAAATAATTATCCATGGTTAAACCAAAGGTTAAACTGTCTTTCGTGGGTAAAGTATACGTGATTTTGTACACTGGGGGGTTTGGCAGGGGGAGGTCCCCCAGTTAAACAGTTAAAACGGGTCTGGAGCCCCGGAATTTTTTTCGATTCTTAGAGTGTGATTGGAGAATTGTAACGAGTTTTAGGCACGTTTCTTTATAACATAACAGCCGGAATGATGATAACAAGTTAGCGAGCGACACTCGTACCTGAGTGATTTGATGGCTTGACGGGAGATCCCCTTCTTACGCACCTCGCAACGCACCTGGAGGTCTATGTCAAATAGTTATATTTAAACAAATAGCTCCACCATAATAGTAACTATTTGTTTAAAAATCAACTAACTTTCGTATTTTCTCATATATATTATGTACAATACTAGGTTCTTGGGTTAAACCGCGTCGAAATGATGAACCAGTGCAGAGACTGGGCGTACGTCCACCGACGTTTCGTCTGATCTACGTCAGACATCATCAGGGTGACTGTGACTTCACGAAGGTTAAAGTCACCGTGGCTGGCACGCCGACCGTGCAGAGACTGGGCGTACGTCCACCGACGTTTCGTCTGATCTACGTCAGACATCATCAGTCTGACTGTGACTTCACGAAGGTTAAAGTCACCGTGGCTGGCACGCCGACCGTGCAGAGACTGGGCGTACGTCCACCGACGTTTCGTCTGATCTACGTCATACATCATCAGGGTGACTGTGACTTCACGAAGGTTAAAGTCACCGTGGCTGGCACGCCGACCGTGCATCAGACTGGGAAGCTACTCGAGTGGAGTGGTTCCTATTCGCATAGCCATACCGAGAAGAATCTCTTTTTGGCTTTTTGTCATTTTTATCCGAAGAAAAAATGTTGCTAGTGAGCAATTAGCTGTTTAGCAAGATGACTGGGTAAAAGGGGATGGTTGCCGTACACATGCTTGGTGAACATCGCATGGACCCAATCTTAATACCTACTTTTTCAGTTGAAAACGTTCAGTTACATAATTGAAAATGATTCAGAACTATAGGTTGATATCTTGTGGTATAATTAAAGTTTAAACATAATGAATATCTGTAAAGAATTAGTGATTACATAGTGTACGTACTTCCCACTTACTGCATTTCAAATGACTAGCGCCTATGGTTTGTTTACCCTATAAACCAGAACCCAGGTAGTAAAACCCCTCCCCCCCCCCCCCCTGCGGAGAAATGGAGACCCATGACTTATGTTGGGGTGGTCATTTTGGAGTAGAAATCCACTTGTTGGCCAGTTGGCCAGTGATGGGTGCGGGGGTACAGGGGTACTGTTTTTATTTTTTAAGGCCAAACTGTTGAACGAAATCTATTTTCGATTTTTGATTCGTGTAAGTAATGGCAAATAAAATTGTATTCATTTTTTTCTTGTATGTGCCGGAAATAACATTTTTGAGTTTTCCAAAATCAAAGTCAAAATGGCCCCAAAATTACCCGTTTTGGTTTAAACTGATATATTATTGGATGAGCGAAGCGAAGACTTCAATTTCACTGACCCCCAAAAAAATTTAGCTCGGGTGTTTGTTTTTTTGTTTTTTTTGTTTTTTTGTTTGTTTTTCTGTCTATGTCTTAACTCTCTACCAGGCAAACGGCATATCCGATCTTGATGAATATTTGACAGAACCTTCGAAATCTCTGAACTTAGAGGTGTATTGTTTTGGGTACAATCGAAGAAATATTTCTCATGAATATCGTACTTTTACGATTTTTTTTTTATTTTTTGTGCGATATTTTCGTGCCATTTGGGCCAATTCTGGCCAAACGGGTGGGGCTACAACGTTCATATTATACATGGACATTAAGGTTATGATGATGTAGTACCTTTTTAAAGAAAAAGTTGAAAAAGTTAGCCAGAATCCATAGAAATAAAGCTTTTAATATAAGTTTTTTACGGTAAATAATACCAATTGACAGGTAACAAAAGAAACTTGACAACAATCAGCAAAGGCAGCAAAACAAAGCACTTGCAAAAGTAAAGATATCCCTCGCAAACTAAAAATTTTAAAAAGCTCATCCATCAACGCGGCGGGACTTTAGCGTTTTCCTAGTGTAAGGGTTAATTTTTTTTAGTAGAAACCCACTTGTTGACCAGTTGGCCAGTGGTGAATGCGGCGTACAGGGGCGTCCAAAAAGTAATTTTGGGGGATGATTTTTAACTGTTTTTATTTTCTTAATGCCAAATCGTTGGACAAAATCTATTTTTGGCTTAAGATTCGTGTTAGGATTTGAAAAAAGAACGTTAAGGTGGGAAATCCAGCCATGTAGTACCAAATTTCTTCACTCGAGCGCTGCAGACTGTGACATTTACGTGAGGCTGCGATCTAGGTTCTAAAGAAGAAACTAAATATAGTTCACGACTTCTGTGAAAGATAGCGTTGTTTTGCGCATGCGCACTCTATTCATTTGTCGGCGGGTGATTCGAATACCGTGATTCTATTAGTTGTCTTGAATAATCAGTCTGAAGTTCCCCCCCCCCAACACTCTGTCAACCCGAGCACACAAACAACTTGGTCACCCGACCAACCTTTCTATAATCCTCAGGTATAAGATACCTCAGGTGCTCCCATTGTGCAAAAGATTAATACCATCTCGAAACTAAAAGCGGGGTTGATAGTTTTGTCTCAATTTTAACAAATTCATTGTCTTATTTAAATTTTTCTAAGCATTTTCATTTTTTTTGCGAAGTGTTTACGTTAATTTTCATGGAATTATTCGAATTAAATCATATCAAATAGTTATGTTTTTGTTCTTCAATCCCTCTTAAAATTGAGGTACAAGTTCGATTCAAAAACATTTTTGGCCTAGTTATGACTTGATAAATAGCATACACTATATATAATCCTCAAATGTTGAAAATTACGCGATTTAACTATCACTTAAAGCCATACTCTCACATTGACTTGTTGCTTATTTAAATGTTAAACCTAAATTTATTTTAGGAATTTGAAAAAAAAATGAAAGAAATCGGTCAATATTTAAACATGGTACGACCAATATTGTGGAAATTGTATAGTGCGTAACGGCACCACCCGTGACGTAGCTGGATGGTTTCAGAGCTTCGACCGATCAACTCGAGTGAATGCGGCCGCTCACTGCCCGCCCATTCAATATTATCGCGCACGGGACGGGTCAGTTGAAAAGTGTTTTTTCTATGTACAGGATGTTAGGATTAGCTCCCTTCATTTTCGAATTTCGAGCCTTCATACACAGAAAGTGAACAGAGGGAAAATCTCAAGAAAAATTAAGAAAAAGAAACCTGGATAAAACAGTTTAGTGGCAGGAAAGGTGATCTTAAATGGTGTAGTTGTAATGAATGTACATCAACATCAATGGATACCGACAAAGAGTGCTTATACTGTCACGAATCGGAAAAAATCACAAATTTGCGTGCTAATTTCGATTGTATTACTAATAATGATGGGTTCGAGCATATTATTAACATTCATTCTCTCAACACTGCTAAGCAACAGTTTTTGTTACTGAGATCTCCACGTGTAAAGACCAACGATATATAGGATTTAAAGTCGCATACGGGAGTACTGTGGACTACTTTGACTAAAAGTGATTCGACTTTAATGATTTCTTTATCATTGTAAGGATTAGAACAGTGTATACATTTGTAACGCGATTTTAACCCACGGATTAGTATGAAAACCACATTTCTGTATCATAAACCTAATTTTGATTTTGTTGTCCAATATATCCACATTAAAACACTAACGCGTCACACATTAATTATTTATAAAACTAGGAATTATTCGATATGTTTGCCGTCTTTTTGTATGACTCACTTATCACGAACTTAAAAAACAACCTAGAACCTAAAAGTAGATAAAATCCACACTTCAACTATGTTTGTTAACAGCTGTAGTCTGTAATTATTTATAAAACTAAGAATTATTCGGTATGTTTGCCGTCTCTTTGTATGACACACGTATCACTAACTTTAAAAACTACTAGAACCTAAAAGAAGACAAAATCCACATTTCAACTATATAGGTATGTTTGTTAACTGTAGTCACTGAGCCATCCGTACTCTTCACATATCTCGACAAACCTTGTAATGCTATTCACTATCACATTAATTAAATTAGTACATAAAACACTTGTTGAGCTGTCACTGTGCTAGAACAAATCTGCGAATACTCCATCCACACAGAATGTCAACCCCTTACTAAATACAACACGTGTTCTAACCGAGTGTCTACCCTCGCCCGGCCGGCTCGGTCAGCTCAGCAGGTCCCCATCCACCCGCGTCACATGCCCCCAGGCGCGCGTCAAAACAAACCGTTGTATAGGGTATAGGCCTCATCCAAGGTTGCCAAAATGTCCGGCATTCTTATTTTTTGTACACCTTCTTGTATTAAAAAAATACTTCGTCCATTGTGATTTAATGCCTTTAAAAGAGATTCCATATATGTATTGTCATTTTCATCATGGAATGTAAATTGAAAACCTCAGTGAGGGTCCTAAAATCTCTCTATTGAATTCGCTATGGGCAACTCAACCTTTTCAAGACAAATTCCTTTTGAAAGGTTGGGCTGGAGCATTTGCGGTCTGTATAAATTATGGTAATGCGCAAAACTTAAACAATATAACTATATTATTTCAATCTTATCACTTAAATGATAAGTCGAGTCAAAATTGGACTACAGTACTACACACATTGTCTAGCTTGCATTTTTCCGGTTATTTTAGTTTTTTTGTGTGGCGATTGTAGCTTTAGTTTCAAATAAATGTGTTTATATACTATTCCTGAATTACAAAATCATAATTAATTATTAGCTTGATAAAATTATTGTACTGTTTTTCTACACGAATTATTAAGTAGGCCTACTCTTAAAATTTGTATAAGCTACTGCAGAAGCCATTGGTTGATTTCAGATTGGTGTTGTTATACCCATGATCCTGCGATCCTCGTTCGAATCCAGGATGTTCCTGCATATCCTTGTTTTAACTGTTATCTATGAATATAAACTATAAAGGAATACAATAATTATATAATTTTGTCCACTTGTAAATAAGTTGTCAGTTGCAGTGATGTTGAGTTGAAAGTAAATGAAAGACGGCGGTGCCGCGGGGCCGAGTCCTCATTGGTGTAAAAAAAGACTTTGGATGAAAGTTTATGTTGCAATAATAACTTTACGTGACGCTAGTTCGATCCTCTGTCCGTGAGAATTAGCTCTGCAATCTGGCAACGCGCGGGCTATCGACTCTCATACGCTACCGCCCACTTCGATTGTACATTGTTTATTGTTTGGGGAAGGGGTGTTGTCACCAACCCGCTTTGCCTTATTTCTTTCTAATGTGCGTAATTACCAGTGGCGCCTTTACGTTATTTGGTGGGTCCATAGACGCTGAAAATTTCCGGGGCCCATGCTTTTCACAATCAATAATATGAATATTTATGGGAGAGTGCGACAAAGTGAGACAAAAATAAAAAATATTTTAAACTACCAAATTTATATTAAATACGATGGCAATGTTAGAACGTAAAAAATCTTCATACAACCGAACAACCGGACAACATACTATAAATGTTTTTTTCAGCCACGTTGTTGGATAAGCACGTATATTTGGTGCGTTGAGCCGATATGATTGATAATGATATAACATTGGCTTCTTTTTCCCCATTGTAAACATGGATTTTTTTTTGTAGTTGGATGAGCGAAGCGAAGACTTCAATTTCACCGACCCCCCAAAAAATTTAGCTCGGGTGTTTTTTTGTTTTTGTTTTTTTTTCGTTTTTCTGTCTGTTTGTTCGCTCTCTACCGGGCAAACGGCATATGCGATCTTGATGAAAATTTGACACGACCTTCGTTTTCTCTGAACTTAGACTTGCCACGTTTTTGGGTACAATCGAAGAAATATTTCTCATGAATATCGTACTTTTACGATTTTTTTCGATTTTTAGTGCGATATTTTCGTGCCATTTGGGCCAATTCTGATCAAACGGGTGGGGCTACAACGTTCATATTTTACATGGACATTAAGGTTATGGTGATGTATTGCTTTCTGAAAGAAAAAGTTGAAAAAGTTAGCCAGAATCGAGAGAAATAAAGCTTTTAATATACGTTTTTTGACTTTTTGTGCGATATTTTCGTGCCATTTGGGCCAATTCTGACCAAACGGGTGGGGCTACAACGTTCATATTATACATGGACATTAAGGTTATGGTGATGTAGTACCTTTTGAAAGAAAATGTTGAAAAAGTTAGCCAGAATCCATAGAAATATAGCTTTTAATGTAAGATTTTTACGTTAAATAATAACAAATTAACAAGAAACAAAAGAAACTTGACAACATTCACCTTCAATGCGTAGGCAGCAAAACAAAGCACTTGCAAAAGTAAAGATATCCCACGCAAACTAAAACCTTTAAAAAGCTCATCCATCAACGCGGCGGGACTTTAGCGTTTTCCTAGTACTAATACAAAATTGAGTTTATCTTATATACTAAAAAGGGTATGGGCTCTGGGCCCACTTTTGTTTCTTATTTATATGAATGATATTGAAAAATGTGTAGAAAAGTATCTTAAACTTGTATGCAGATGATACCGTAATTTTTTTCTCGAGCAAAGATTTACAAGAAATCATTGACATTATAAATAATGAACTAAAGACTGTTTCACAATAGTTAAGTATCAACTTTCTTAACCCTTAGTTAACCACCTGGGGTCCATGCGGCCCCCAGTCAACATTTATTGCTTAGCCATGAGCGCATCTATGGGCGTGGCTTTCTGTGAGTCTCAGTACCTTCAAGTTACATCTAACCAATGAAAATTCAGTTGGAGCCCGGTCTCCATGTGTTACGTATTACTCTCTACGAACCTCGCGGGGATTCAAAGGACCCCAGGTGGCTACTTACGTACTACATTTTCAAGTGTTTTTACATAGACAAAATTTTTATCAATGCATTTCACCCTCACCAAATAACCATATTTTTCATGTAAATTGATAGATATGAACTTATATATTCTTATCTAAGTAAATTATACATAAATATAATATAAAAAAAATCATACATATAAATATGAATGAAAAAGGTCAATTCAAGTGAAGGGGGGGAGGGGGGGGGGATTGGTCAAAATTTCACCAAAGTAAACCAAAAAGGGAAAACTTTTTGTGAAATCGAATTAATCATACATTATAAACATCATTGGTAAAAAAAATTTAAAAAAATAAGTTCAAAAATGGACTCAAATTTGACAAATTTGACAACATTGCGTTTTTTTCAGTTTTTTCAAAAAAATTTCAAGTGGAAAAAAAAACTTAAGTTTTCGCGAATTTTAACTCTTGAAACACTAAGTGGTCATCAGAAAGGTTCAAACATTAATTCCTGACGAATATTAGGTTCCAAAATCTGAAAACTGGCAAACACAAGGGCTTTAAATGATGGGGTACTGACGCGCCCCAGGTGGTTAGTTATGCTTCTCAGAAACAGGTGGTTAACCAAGGGTTAAACTAAATGTATTAAAATGTAAGTGTATGTTAATCGGCACTTCTAACCTAGCTGAAATACAGATGGACATACTAGCTAACCAAGTAAAAATAGAGGATGAAGCCATCATGTTTGTTGAAGAATTTAAATACTTGGGTATAATCTTAGATAATAAGTTATCATTCAAAATCCATATTAATTACATTGTAGCAAAAATTAGTAAGAAGGTAGGTTATATAAGTAGAATTGGTCATCATCTGTCGTCATGGTCTAAAATGTTAATTTATAAGACAATTGTTCAACCACATTTCGATTTCTGTTCAACAATTTTTTATCAAGCTTTTAACATGGATATTGACAGACTTCAGAAATTACAAAATAGAGGTATGCGAACTAGACTTAAATGTAATCGTTATGTTTCAATAACGACAATGCTGAACACTCTTCAATGGATAAATGTTAAAGAACAAATTAAGCTTAATGCAATGTTATTCATTTTTAAGATCCATCATAACTTGTTGCCAAATTACTTAGGATTGAAATTAAAGCCAATAGCATCAGTTCACAAACATAGCACAAGAGCAGCTAAAACTGGTTACTATTTGAAAGGTTGCAAGAAGAAGTTAGCTAGTAAATCAATTTTTTATTCCGGTATTAGGGAATTTAACAACTTACCTTCTGTAGTTATTACTTCCATTAATGTTGCTAGTTTTAAGAGAAATTATCTCTTGCATAGAGCTCAGTCTCAGCAATGTAATTTATAGAAATAGAATACTTATAATATAATATTATATTATTAATAGAAAGGATATGGTTATTTTTATTTTTTGGTATAAGGCTCCAGACTAGAAATCAAAATATGTACTGATATCTAGTCAGGCCTATCTACAGTAAGTGAAATATGTAATGTAATATGTGTGTAATATGTGAAATATGTAATGTATTGCAATAGCTGTTGCAGCTAAATAAAGAATTATTATTATTATTATTAAAGGGGAAACTTCTTTATCGACTCTGGCCATACTGAGTGTCTAGCGCTTAGCTTATTGGATGAGCGTAGCGAGCGAAGCGAGTGAAGCGAAGACTTCAATTTCACTGACCCCCAAAAAATTTAGCTCGGGTGTTTTTTTTTGTTTTTTTTCTGTCTGTTTGTTTGCTCTTTACCGGGCAAACGGCATATGCGATCTTGCTGAAAATTTGACAGGACCTTCGAAATCTCTAAACTTAGACTTGCCACGTTTTTGGGTACAATCGAAGAAATTTTTCTCATGAATATCGTACTTTTACGATTTTTTCGATTTTTTTGTGATATTTTCGTGCCATTTGGGCCAATTCTGACCAAACGGGTGGGTCTTCAAGTTTTATATTTTACATGGACATTAAGGTTATGGTGATGTAGTGTATTTTGAAAGAAAAAATTGAAAAAGTTAGCCAGAATTCATAGAAATAAAGCTTTTAATATAAGTTTTTTGATTTTTTGTGCGATATTTTCGTGCCATTTGGGCCAATTCTGACCAAACGGGTAAGGCTACAACGTTCATATTATACATGGACATTAAGGTTATGGTGATGTAGTACCTTTTGAAAGAAAAAGTTGAAAAAGTTAGCCAGAATCCATAGAAATAAAGTTTTTAATATAAGTTTTTTACGGTAAATAATTCCAATTGACAAGAAACAAAAGAAACTTGACAACATTCACCTACAATGCGTAGGCAGCAAAACAAAGCACTTGCAAAAGTAAAGATATCCCACACAAACTAAAAACTTGAAAAAGCTCATCCATCAACGCGGCGGGACTTTAGCGTTTTCCTAGTATTACGTCATTGATATTCTGTATGCAGAGGTTGGTAATAAAGCAGTTGTCAGATGAAGCCTAAACATGAAACACACCTGCACAGCATTGGAATGTTCTTGATTGGATGAGCGAAGCGAAGACTTCAATTTCACCGACCCCCCAAAAAATTTAGCTCGGGTGTTTTTTTGTTTTTTTTGTTTTTTGTTTTTTTGTTTTTGTTTTTTTTCGTTTTTCCGTCTGTTTGTTCGCTCTCTACCGGGCAAACGGTATATGCGATCTTGATGAAAATTTGACACGACCTTCGTTTTCTCTGAACTTAGACTTGCTACATTTTTGGGTACAATCGAAGAAATATTTCTCATGAATATCGTACTTTTACGATTTTTTTCGATTTTTAGTGCGATATTTTCGTGCCATTTGGGCCAATTCTGACCAAACGGGTGGGGCTTCAACGTTCATATTTCACATGGACATTAAGGTAATGGTGATGTATTGCTTTCTGAAAGAAAAAGTTGAAAAAGTTAGCCAGAATCGAGAGAAATAAAGCTTTTAATATACGTTTTTTGACTTTTTGTGAGATATTTTCGTGCCATTTGGGCCAATTCTGACCAAACGGGTGGGGCTACAACGTTCATATTATACATGGACATTAAGGTTATGGTTATGTAGTACCTTTTGAAAGAAAAAGTGGAAAAATTTAGCCAGAATCCATAGAAATAAAGCTTTTAATACAAGTTTGTTACGGTAAATAAAACCAATTGACAAGAAACAAAAGAAACTTGACAACATTCACCTACAATGCGTAGGCAGCAAAACAAAGCACTTGCAAAAGTAAAGATATCCCACGCAAACTAAAACCTTTAAAAAGCTCATCCATCAACGCGGCGGGACTTTAGCGTTTTCCTAGTCCTAATTAATGGCGATGCGTCTACCTGTTTGGCCTAGGCCTATATGTTTGGTCACAGTTGCTACAGGGCACCTTGTAAACCCCTTTTTCCTGAAGATGGATTGAGTCTAGCATTTCTCAGGTAGAATCCAACTATCTTTTTTCTTTCGCCATACTCTATTGTCTGCTAACGCACATCTTGGGGCGGCTCGACTTTGGCGGACCGAAACGGGCGTTTGCCCACACCGGGGGCGGCCGACTCGGCGACGTTCACGACCGGAATTCATCTGAGATTTTGATAAACTAGGAAAACGCTAAAGTCCCGCCGCGTTGATGGATGAGCTTTTTAAAGTTTTTAGTTTGCGTGGGATATCTTTACTTTTGCAAGTGCTTTGTTTTGCTGCCTACGCATTGTAGGTGATTGTTGTCAAGTTTCTGTTGTTACCTGTCAATTGGTATTATTTACCATAAAAAACTTATATTAAAAGCTTTATTTCTATGGATTCTGGCTAACTTTTTCAACTTTTTCTTTCAAAAGGTACTACATCACCATAACCTTAATGTCCATGTATAATATGAACGTTGTAGCCCCACCCGTTTGGTCAGAATTGGCCCAAATGCACGAAAATATCGCACAAAAAATCAAAAAACTTATATTAAAAGCTTTATTTCTATAGATTCTGGCTAACTTTTTCAACTTTTTCTTTCAGAAAGCAATACATTACCATGACCTTAATGTCCATGTGAAATATTAACGTTGTAGCCCCACCCGTTTGGTCAGAATCGGCCCAAATGTCACGAAAATATCGCACTAAAATCGAAGAAAATCGTAAAAGTACGATATTCATGAGAAATATTTCTTCGATTGTACCCAAAAACGTAGCAAGTCTAAGTTCAGAGATTTCGAAGGTCCCCTTAAATTTTCATCAAGATTGCATATGCCGTTTGCCCGGTAAAGAGCGAACAAACAGACAGAAAAACAAACAAACAAAAAAACAAAAAAACAAAAAAAAACAAAAAAACACCCGAGCTAAATTTTTGGGGGGGGGTCGGTGAAATTGAAGTCTTCGCTTCTCTCATCCAAAAATACCCCCGCCCCCTTGGACGCCGGCTTCCAAAACATTTTTCGAGTTATCCAAAACTTGGCAAATTCGTGCTTTTTTATCTTTTAAAAAAAGGAGCAAAACGGCGGCCGACGCGGCGCCCAAAGTACGCGCGCCACCGCCGCGGCGCCGGCACCTCGGGGGCGCTCACGCGTCGGCGACGAAAAACACCTCTTGACGATTTACCCCATCTCTCTTCGTTTGGCCGGGGCGACGTTGTACGTTACGACTCGAAAAAAATATGTCATAAAATGTCTTAAAAATTTCCTATTGTACAGCTCATCTTCGAGATTAATGTTTTTTTGAATATTTTTCTATACTTTTTTTTTCGATTTTGTTGGTCGGGTAACACTCCCGTAGGTGTAATTGTTATTATTTACTACAATTCAGAAATTAAAAAAGTACGCCCCAACCGGGAATCGAACCACTGATCTCCCGCATTCCAGACAGGCGTCTTAACCACTAGACCATCAGGACGGGTACAATTTAATCTCTGAATTGTAGTTGCATTATACATCTAAACGTCACCTTTGGAGGTGGTCATTTTCTCTGGGCGAATATGAAAAGAAGTTAAAACAAATGTCCCGTATTCTTATTTTTGGCACTTCAATTTCTCACCTTTCCGATTTTTTTCTAAATTTTGGGTAGGCTTTAGAGCTTTGTACTTTGGTGATTTTGAAAGCTTAAAGAAGGACGCACAAGAGAGTGGAAAAAATTGTCCCCGAAATTTCGTAAAAGAACTCGAATTTTTTTTACAACTAGGAAAACGCTAAAGTCCCGCCGCGTTGATGGATGAGCTTTTTAAAGTTTTTAGTTTGCGTGGGATATCTTTACTTTTGCAAGTGCTTTGTTTTGTAAGTGATTGTTGTCAAATTTCTTTTGTTACCTGTCAATTGGTATTATTTACCGTAAAAACTTATATTAAAAGCTTTATTTCTATGGATTCTGGCTAACTTTTTCAACTTTTTCTTTTAAAAGGTACTACATCACCATAACCTTAATGTCCATGTATAATATGAACGTTGAAGGCCCACCCGTTTGGTCAGAATTGGCCCAAATGGCACGAAAATATCGCACTTAAAGTCAAAAACTTATATTAAAAGCTTTATTTCTATAGATTCTGACTAACTTTTCCAACTTTTTCTTTCAGAAAGCAATACATCACCATTACCTTAATGTCCATGTGAAATATGAACGTTGTAGCCCTACCCGTTTGGTCAGAATCGGCCCAAATGTCTCGAAAATATCGCACTAAAAATCGGAAAAAATCGTAAAAGTGCGATATTCATGAGAAATATTTCTTCGATTGTACCCAAAAACGTGGCACGTCTAAGTTCAGAGATTTCGAAGGTCCCCTTCAATTTTCATTAAGATCGCATATGCCGTTTGCCCGGAATCGTGCGAACAAACAGACAAAAAAACAAACAAAAAAAAAACAAACAAAAAAACAACCGAGCTAAATTTTTTGGGGGGTCAGTGAAATTGAAGTCTTCGCTTCGCTCATCCAAAAATTAAAAACAACTTTGTATTTACACCTTGCCAGTTAGAAATGTTCAAAATTTGAATTTTAACGTATCTGAAGAAAAAAAATCCAGCACCATCCCCTTCGGGAGGGATGTATGTATAAGACAAACAATACTTGGGGTACCGGTAATCGAACCCGTCGTAACGGTACAATGTTGAATGCCGTGCGGGACGTCCGTTTTGTTGTCTACTTTCACCTTGAGGGGGCCAATATTCATGGTAAAAATTTATTTACGAAAATTTAAATTGCAGCGTGCACTGCATGGGACCATCCCCTACCAATGTTATATAACACACTTGGTCACTATGGAAAGGGGTTATGCCTCTCTTAAATGTACCAGGTGTATTTATTTTAATAATTGTAATTTCGTTTCAAAGGAACGCAAATAAAAAACGGGGCCAATCGGGTTCAAAAAAATAGGATGTTGTACTATAAAAATAGCTAAAGAGTCGGGCAATACGAATAGACAAGTTTTATCTCTTCGTTTTTACCCCCAGTGGGCGAAAAATAAATCGGAATGAATTTTCACACATTATCTGGCATCGATTTTGGGCCAAATTGGCCGCCTTGACGAGCTTACGTCATAGTAGCCTTGTTTGGGGAAAACAAAAATATTACTCGTCACGCACGGGACCTGTACCTACATTTTGATAACAAAGGTTTGTGACATTCGCACGTGTTTTTTCCTTCCGTCCGATAATCACTGTGTAGTTGTTGAAGTAATGTATTATTATTTTCTTCTATTGCATGCTATTTGTGAATGCCCTGAAACGGGCCCTATTTCGAATTTTATGTCCCTACGATGTTTGGCTAATTAATTAACATGAAGTTTAAACTTTATAATAAAATTTACTTCGTCTCATTTTTCAAAGGTCCTGAGCGCCGAAATGGCATTTGAAAATTTATTTTTAATTCTAAATCGATAAATAATTATCATTTAACCATTTTGCATGCTCACATTGTTCTGTCTACTGGGACGAAAGGAACGATTTTTGTAGCAAAATCTATTTATATCTCGAGTGTTGTAAGAAGACGTGCAAAGTTGCTCAGTGTAACTTGAGACTCTGAAAGGGTTAGTCCTACTATCCAATTCAAGAAATCAATTCATCACAATATGCACTTGAACACGGCTCATGAGGAAGATAATGACATTCAAAAACCAAAACAACATATACTTAGAACTTGACAAGATCTACAGAAGGGTATGCGTGCTAGACATTCACCAGGTCAAAGTGTTTTTAAAGGGGCAATTTTGAGTAGTTAAAAAATATAAATAAATGTAAATTAAATTAAATTTTGCTATGATTTAATTTTATACATAAATCAGTGAACCACTACAGGGGTCGGGTTGTGATAAAGGGACAATCTAGGACATGAACCACTATTGAGGGCAATCCCAGACTATTTTTGGGGGGCGGGGGGAATCTTAAGTCGAGTTTTCAATACTTAAACCTCTAATATTTGGTGAAATGTATTAACTTTTTAAGGTTTTGCACTTTCCAATTACGTCACAGGGCCGAGTCCAAGGCATCCTATTTTCGAGGACTGTTTTGACTAAACGCCGCAATGACACAGTTGGGGGGGCGGGGGGGGAGGTGGATTTTGAAAATCGGAATTTAATACATTTCATCAATATTTTCAAGCCTTTTGACGAAATTGTGTTCAATCACAGTATTTCCGTCGTGATGGGCCAAGATGAGGGGTTGTGAACGAAGTGGGTGGGCTAGGGGGGGAGGGGGGGAGTAAAGTCGACTTTTCCATACATAAACCTTAAATATTTGGTGCAATTTATGATCTTTTTTCTGTTTTGCTCTTTCAAATTATGTCAAAGGGCTGCGTGCAAGGCATCCGATTTTCGAGGACTGTTTTGACTAGACGCCGCAATTACACAGTTTAGGGGGGGGGGGGGGGTGATTTTGGAAATGGAAATTAATACATTAATATCTTCTAGCCCTTTTGCGGAAAATATGTTTAATACCAGTATTTCCGTCGTGATAAGCCAGGATGATTGGGGTACGAAGGAGGGGGCGAGGAGGGGGGGGGGAGTGTAAAGTCGAGGTTTCAATATAATAAACCTTGAATACTTAATGACATTTATTCAACATTTTTCGGTTTTGATCTTTCAAATTATGTCAAAGGGCTGCGTGCAAGGCATCCGATTTTCGAGGACTGTTTTGACTAGACGCCGCAATTACACAGTTTAGGGGGGGGGGGTGATTTTGTAAATGGAATTAATACATTTAATATCTTCTAGCCCTTTTGCGGAAAATATGTTTAATACCAGTATTTCCGTCGTGGTGGGCCATGATGAGGGGATATGAAGGAGGGGTGAGGGGGGGGCGGTGTAAAGTCGAGTTTTCAATACATAAACATTGAACATTTTGTGAAATTTATTAACTTTTTCGGTTTTGCTCTTTCCAATTACGTCACAGGGCCGCGTCCAAGACATCCGATTTTCAAAGACTGTTTTGACTAGACGACGCAATGACACAGTTTGGGGGGGGGGGGGGGGGGATTTGGAAATGGAAATTAATACATTTGATCAATATCTTCAAGGCTTTTTGCGGAAACTATGTTTTATACCAGAATGTCCGTCGTGATGGGTCATGGTGAAGGGATATGAAGGAGGGGGAGCGGGGGGATAGAAAGTCGAGTTTTCAATAAATAAAGCTTGAATATTTGGTGAAATTTACTAACTTTTTTCGGTTTGGCTCTTTCCGATTACGTCACAGGGCGGCGGCGTCCAAGGCTTCCGATTTTCGAGAACTGTTTTGACTAGACGCCGCAATGACACAGTTTGGGGGAAAGGGGTGTGGGCGTCGGGGGAATTTTGGAAATCGGAAATTAATACATTTGATCAATATCTTCAAGCCATTTAATTTTTTGGGCGATAACAATGGCGTCAGAGGGCTGCATCAGGGGTTACGGCCCCGAAACACCTTCATTTGATCGTGGCCAACTTTTTGGAATTTCTCAAATTAGTAGTTGGTCATTTTGGGGGAAAACTTTTTCTTATTCTTTTTTCTTCTTCCACAAGGCGGCAGAGGGTCGCATCAGAGGTTTTGCCAATAATACTAAATTCTTTTCTTTTATAATCGTTTTGGGAAATCCAAACACATTGTTTCATTGAATAACTCTGGCAAATTTCGACGGGCTCTATGGAACCGTATCGGTCGGCGCAGCAGGGTAATTTTGCAAGTCAAAACAGTGATCCGAGCATTCCTTCACCCTTTTTGGGGCATTTTGAGAATTTTTTATTTATATTTTTCCTTCCGAAGACGTCAAGGGCCCTGTCCAAAGCTACGGCTACCAAACACCTACATTTGAACGTGGCTTAAAGCTTTTTTGGAATTTCTCAAAATAGTAGTTGGTCATATTGGGGTAAAAACTTTGTTTTGTTATATCTTCCACAATAACAGTCCGATCAGGTTCATCTCGGGCTCTACGGAACCGGGCGGACGAGGTGCATATTTTGACGTACCGGAAAAGCGTCCCGGAAATAACTTTTGTCACGGATTTTCACGAAAGGCTCGGTAATCGTCTGATCCGGTCCATCTTGCACTCTACGGAACCGCGCGGGCGAGGCAAAGATTTACAGGTACCGGAAATGCGTCCTGGGAAAACTTTTGGCCCGGATTTTTACAAAAGCCGGAATATCTGTACGACCGGGTCTATTTTGGACTCTACGGATATGGGCAGATGAGGCGCATATTTTGACGTACCGTACCGGAAAAAGCGTCCCGGAAAAACTGTTGTCCAGATTTTCGAGAAATGCACAGTATGTCCGATCTGGTCCATCTCGGACTCTGCGGATCCGCGCTGATGAGGCGAAGATTGAGACGTACCCGAAAGTTGCCCAACCGCGAGGCCTTTAGTAGCTCGGGCATTTTTCGTCCGACAGGCTCCATCTTGGGCTCTATGAAACTGGGCGGACAAGGCAAACAATTTTCGTACCGAAAAAGCGTCTCGGAAAATTTGGCGTCCCGGAATTTTACAAAATGCGTAAAAATGACCTGATGATTTTTGAAAATGATTTTTTTTTAATTGCTTCGGGGCGGAGGGCAGATTTGGGCGGCGTACCGAAAGTGTCCCGGAAAACAAAGTTGTCCCATATCTTCGGGAATAAAAACAAACGTGACCCGCAAAACTACTGTATCGCGGCCGTACGTGGACTGATTCTCGAGTTTGGCGCGGCAACGAGGTTTTCAAACTACGAGGCATTCCAAGTACAAGGTTTTCCATTCCCTCAGCGCAGCGGCTTTCAAGCCGCGCGTGAGCGCGACTTGTCTGACTATTAATACTATATTAACTCACGGACTTGGGGCGGAAACCGAGTTTTTCCACGCAAGACGTTTTCTCCGCCAAGGAGCATGATAAACGCGTACATTTTGGACGCTCCTCCACGAGAAAAGATAAAGCATTTTCGAAAACAAATACCCGCGACCCGACAAAAATTTGCTTCCGGGTCAAAAAGCCAAAAGTCGCGAAAAAAGTCTTTTTTGCCAGTTTTTGTACTTACGGTTGCCGCGCCCAAAGTATACTTCGCACCCGCACGTTGACGGTACCTACGCATTCGAAATAATTACGGCCGCACCGCGAAGGGTTCCGGGCCGACTATCATACTTTGGCCGGGACGGCGATAAACATTTTGGATTTTGAAGTGAGAAAATTTTATAATAACGGATATATTACTTGGAGCATTCCCGAATCGTCGTTTGTTGTTTTAACACTTTAACATTAACAAAAACTGGCGGCCTGGGGAAAAACATTTTCCGAAAAGTTTCATTCTCTTTTTATGGGACATTGTTTGGATTTTCCGGTTCCAAATTTTAGGAAATTTTTGGGTTACGGTAGAGGCCCTAAAGTTTACCAATTACAAAAGCCAATGAATTGGGTAACAAGCTTTAAAAAATTTGTCCCCTCTTCTTATTCAGAATGTGCGAAAAAAATTCCCAAAAATGGACAGTTTTGAAAATTTGACAGTGCAATTTAAAAAATAAAAAAATCGACTTCCCTAGGTTCAATTTCCGCTAACCAAGGCACATTAATGTAGAGGAATGATAAAGGAATTTTAATAAAATAAGTTTGAGAACTTTGGTTCGAACCCCGGGTAACTGGATGCGTTCGAATACGATCCGGAACACTTTTTGTGCAGTTGGATTATTTTATTTAAAATCGTTAAAAGCATGTTACACTTTTTTTCTAAAATTCACGGATGGTCTTCGAGGACCTAGATCGGATCTTTACGAGAATCGTGATTACAAACATGGCCCATTTTGTAGCTTTTGTATACTCGTTATGGACCGACCAATGGTTTTATGCGTGCCCGTTTTGGCATAAAAAAACATATTTGTTTATCTCACGGTTGCCGCGCCCAAAGTAGGCTTTGCATCCGAACGCCGACGGTACGGGCGAGTTCGGAATCTTTCCAGGTACAAGCACCGTTAGGGGTTTTAGGGCCGTTACAATACTTTGGCCGGGGCGACGATGAACATTTTGAAATGCGCGTAATTTTGAAAAAAGTTAAAATTGCTGTTTAAATAAAAAAAACTCTCAAAAAATCCTGAATTTTCAAATTCACTTACGGCGTGTGAGAAGTGCCCGTGTAGAGTTAACGCGGGGGATCCAGACGGCAAAAATGTGTACCGTTTTCTTTTTTTGGACATTGTTTGGATTTTCCATTGACATTTCCGAAAGCCAATGAAATAGCAAACGGGTTAAAAACAAATTTGCCCCGATATTTCTTTCCGATTACGAGGGAAAAAATCGCAAAAGTTAGAATATTTTGAAAATTTTACAGTGCAAATTTAAAAGATTAAAATTTTGGTTTTCCTCGGTTCGATTTGGAACGACCATTGCTCGTTAATGTGGCGCAAGTATAAAGAAATTTAAATAAAATTGGTTTGAGAACCTGGGTTCGAACCCGGGTTCGAGCAAAGCCTTCGAGTTCGGTCCGGGACATTTTTTGATAGTTAAAGTTTGCATTCAAGGTCACAAAAAGCATGGTAAATATTTTTTGTAAAATTCACGAATGGCAAAAACCACTGTATCCGATCTTTACGGAAATTGTCATACCAAACATCACACATTTGGTTACGTTTGAAGGGTAGATAGGGGAGGAGACAAGATTGCAATGCGTGTCCGGTTTTGCGTAGAAAAATAAACAATCTTTTACTACATGCTTTTTTTGAATGCCCTAAAGCGGGCCCTATTTCGACTTTTATGTCCCTACCATGTTACTCTCATTAATTTTTAACAAGATCAAACTTTCTAAAAAAAAATTACTTTTACTCCTATTTCGAATGTCTTGAGCGCCAAAACGGCACTCAAACGTGGTTTGTAAAACAGGCCGTTAGAAAAAAGTCATTTTTCGTATGCATGCAAATGAAATATGCCTTCAACGATTTGATTACCTTTGTTGTCTTTTAAAATACTTCAAAAGTTCGGCGAATACGGCCTACAACATCTCAACCCTTCGTTTTCAGATCCTGGGCCCAAAAAACGCACATTAAAATTTTGCCTATTCTCGTCAGTGTATTTTTTTACGAAAATTTATACTGATCACAACATATAAATCTAGTGCGTTCGTAAGCTTGCAAGGGCTCCCAACAGAACAGACAAACACGTACATTATAAGAAATCTATTTTTAGCTATGAAGTGATATAATAAGTCAGGCATTGAGTGGGGGAAACTGATTGGGAAAATATTTTTAAATCCAGTCATGAATGTCCATATAAAACTTCAACGTATGCACATGCACATCGATAACTTTATGACATAGAAGCGTTTAGACAGCCTTAGTGCAATCGAGACAACAAAGACTTCCACCAATAGTGGGGTTCAGCCCGCCTAAGTGCAACAAAAGTATCGAGACGACAAAGACTTCCACCAATAGAAACAAATGTTTCATACTAGCGACTTCCTTTACGGTTGGGCAGTGGCGGGCTTTGAGGCTAAGTCAACTCAACGAACACAACGCGGGAATCGAGAGGACAAAGTGGCGAGGAGTGATATAGAGAGGGCAATTATATCCAAAAGCCTTCTAGAAGTCAATCGTACAACATTTTTGGGGTAGAAGCTGCCAACATGGTTTTTTATCTTAAGGCAATACTTCTTCATCTACCTATCAATGTTGGCAAAGTCTACTTTGAGTAGAAGTACCAAAAGGGTACCAAAAACCCAAATCTGGTACCACTTATTAAAATATTCAATTGCTCGTAAAATAAACATGCGAAAAATTTGAAAAAAAATCACAAATCGTAATAGATATCTAGGTTTAATAAGTGTAACCTACTTTTGGCCTACGTGTAGTTTCTAGGGCTTTAGTGCCACTTTTATCTCAATTTTTGTTGCGTAATTTTTGTACCCAAATTTGTACATCAATATATCTCCTGATTGGAAAGATTTGGGATAGTAATATTTTACCAAAATCTGTCTATGTCTATGTAGAACACGCTTGCCAAATTGGGCCCAGTTTTCAAAATACCAATCGACGGTTTTTAATTGTTTACTGAGACAATGCGCAACTAGATTTCTGTCGCGCTAATCCCCTGCGGGTGCCGCCAGCATCAACCCGCGGCGCTGATTGGCTCTCGGCCTTGGTCGCCTAGCCTCCCTCCGCGGTCCACTCGACTCAGTCGTAAACGTAAATAATCATTGCCATTAGCAGTGTTTTTTTTTTTTATGGAAGGGTTCATTGCTGACAGTGGATCTTGTTATAAAAACCAGCTATAGTTATGTGATATACCTGCACTACGTCTACGTGATTTGAAGGTATGTAATCACTAACATCTTAGTCCTATAATACTGTAAGCCCTACGCTCATGTGCTATGTTAAAAACATGGAACAAACTCTCATTGTTTCAAAGTAAGGCCTAATATAAGCAGTGCGCGGAGTAGTGTGTTTTGTTGGTGACAGGAAATGCTCAGCTACGCCGCTAGTAGACAGAGTGGCATATTAAGCTTCAAGGTTATTTGGAGACATGTAATTTGACCGCATTGTAACATAATTAAATAATTTTTGTGGGAAACCTGCCCAGGGTGCAATGTGTGCCCTCTCCAGGTGTCTAACTAGGTATATTGTAGTTAGGACAAGTGTGAAGGGATGTCCGAGGGCTGTTTAAAAGGTCTCAATCCCTTGCATACGCATTAACGACTGAGGAAAATCTCATAAAAAAACTTTAGTCAGGATTGCCGGTCTCTACTGGATTTGAAACCGGGAACTCGCGAATCAGAGTCGCGCGCTTAACGCTGGAACCAACACTGTCGGTGCATTGTAACAATCAACATCGAACATAAACATTGGTGTTCTTTCCAGGCCCCCAGAGTTTCTTACACGTAACGTCGTATCGATAACGCTAAACCAAGTCCATAAAGTCAGCCTCTTTCAACATTTTCCAGGGCGTGTGCATGATAATTGATAATGCATGTAATTTGAGATTTATGAGTAGTCTTTTCATTTAGGCCTAATCAGTAGATGTTCAATTTAAAACAAATAATTTGTTAATTACTTTACAGCATTATAGATAGTCAATTTTTTCTTTTAGGCTGGTTTGAGCTTGTGTTATGACTGCATAGTTGTTTTCTGACAGTTACGTCTTGAGCCCTTGTCTTATCTCTCAGTCGTCGAAAAATGGCGATTTACAGACACCTTCAGACAAAGAAAAAGGGATATTTGTAAATGCTTTAAAAGACAGAGAAAAAGTCAACTATGTGAAATACGTAGTCGCGTTTGCTCGCATAAATAATGCAATATCTAAAGGTTTTCATAATATAATTGGCATATATCGTGTTACTCCAACAAGTACTGCACTCCATTGGCATATTAAGAGATGTCACTACCAAACTATGATATGGAAAACTATCAAGAAACCCGAGGTACTTTTACTGCTGAGGGTTATTTTGTTATTACATTATAAGTTATTTTTAACAACAAGTATGTGCTATAATATTCTCATTTTCCCCCAATAGGAACACCAAAAATATAACCCACGCAAATTTGTGTAGAACATTACTGGGTGCGATATCACCCCTATTCTAATGACCACGGATGCTATTCCAGTTGGATGTGCTGAAGTTATTTCTTGTAGCTACAAAATTGGTTGCTCAACTAATAGGTGTGGGTGTAAAAAAAACAGGGAGGCCATGCACTGATGCATGCAAGTGTTTTGAACTAGAACGAGGATGTTCAAATATCAATGCAGGCATGATAAGAATTTGGATCTTTTACATATCATTTACATGCATTACATGCAACCGACACTGATCGAAATAGGATAACAAAAAGTAAATTCTACAATAAATGTAAAATAAAATATTTAAATATAATTCAATACTACCCACTATAAATGGTTCGTGAAAATTAACAGAATCGCAGCAAGAGTTTTATTGATTTTTTAATATATTACACAAAAATATACAATACTATTCTTCAATATTATTTAAAATGTAGTCACATAACTAAATAAATGTAATTCTTATACTGTGGTGAACCTAATTGATGCAACTCTTTCCAGAAATGGACGATTCAGATTGATCGGCGCACGTAATGTGTTGGGTTAAAACGGTTTGTTTGTCTACAACTCACTTCTTGGTATCTCACATGAATTAGTTTTAACGCATTCAACTATAATAAAACAGAATGACACAGACTTCATGCAGGTATAATGCACAAAAATGCGAATAATTCTATATTTCAAACAAAGTTAAAATTCGAACCAACACCTAAGACAAGGTATTAATACTCTTAGCGTGAGACTGTCAGGGTATGTCAGGTGGCTGGTTTAGATCTTAATTCTTGATGAGATGAGAGTCATCATTATTATTATTTACTTCATATTTTATAAAAACATTTTTTTTTTAAAAATAATTGTAGATAGTAAAACAAACAAAAGAGGATTTCTCGATTTCCAAAAGTTGAAGTTTTGAAGGTGAAGGAGCCATTTTTGGTTTCGCCAACATTGTTTTTTGAATTCAGCATGATCGAATTAGTTAAAACAGCATTTTTAATTGCTTCTACTGATTAACAGCATAGACTTCGAATTTTGCAGACTGAATTCCCTATCTAATAGGGGGGGGGGGGGGGGGGGGGAGCGAGTTTTAAATATCTAAACAATGATTATTTTGTGAAATTTTTTAAACTTTTTCGGTCGAATCCGAATTTCGAGGACTGTTTTGACTGGAAACGCCGAAAGACACTGTTTTTTTGGGGGTGGTGAAGAGGGTTGGGAAATATAAATTAAGACATTCTTTTAATATTTTTAAAGCCTTTTCATTTTTGGGGGTTTAAAATGCGTCAGAGGCCCGCATCAGAGGTTACGGCCCTAATAAATTATTTCGCTTCTTTAAAAGGTTTGGTATTTTGGAAAAACCCAAAAAAAACATCGATTTTTTTTAATTCGGGCAATTTTTCGCCCCGATGGGTCCCCCTCGGGCTCTATAAAAATTTTTAGGTCAAGTGCAGCTGCGGTTTTTTAGAGGGGTGATTTAAAACATAAAAGTGACCCGGTATCCGTCCCCCTTTTTGGGCCTTTCAAAAATTTATAATTTTTTTTTTTCCTTTCCCGATTACGCAGGGGGCCGTACCCCCGAAACACCTTCATTCAACGTGGCCAAAAACTTTTTTAAATTTTCCAAAATAGGGGTTTGGTCATTTGGGGATAAACATTTTTTTTTTTCTTCCAAATACAGCGACAGGTACATCTCGGGCCTAGGGAAACCCGGACGGAAAAGGGGCATATTTTGACCACCGGAAAAGGTCACGGAAAAATTCCCCGGGATGTTGCCGAAAGCCTCATTTATTTTCAGATCGGTCCGTCTCGAGCTCTACGGAACCGCGCGGGCGAGGCGAAGTTTTAGGTGTTCCCGGAAATACGCCCCCTTTAAACCCTTTTCCCCTGAATTTTACAAAAGGGCGCAATAATTGTAGGGCCCGGGGCCATCCGGGCTCTACGAAAAAGAAGACGAGGAGCTTTTTTTTTAGTAGGGAAAAAAGCGCCCCCTGGAATACTTTTCCATGATTATGAAAAATGGCAAAATGTCCGACCCGCCATTTTGGGCTTTGCGGATCTGCGCGGACGAGGCAAAATTTTGGGGAGTACCGAAAATCTTTGTTCGGATTTTACAAAGGGCGCAATTTATTTCCGTTTGAGTCCGTTCGGACCTACGGAACCGCGCAAATGAGGCTAAGCGTGAGTACCCGAAAGTTTGCCCAAAAGTGAGGTCCAATTAATGTTTGGGGGGGGGGGGGCCTAAGGGTGTTTTGGGAAATAAAAATTAAGACTTTTAATAAATATTTTTCAGGGATTTTTTTTTGGGGCGATTCCAAGGGCATTAGGGGGTCATCAGAGGTTACGGCCCCTAATCTTTTAATTTTTTTTAAAAGGGGTTATTTTTTGGGGAAATTGAAAAAAAAACATTGTTTTTTTTTTAATAGCCTGAAAATTTGGGCCGATGGGGCCATCGGGGCTCTATAAAACCCGGATGGAAAGGCAAGGCAAAAATTGTTCGCCCCCGGGAAAAGCGTCTCAAAAAATTTTAAAACGCACGAAAAATTTCGAAAAATTGTTAAAGTGGGTAAATTTTTTTTTTTAACACGGGACCAAATTTACAGTCTACGGAGTCCCAAACAACTGTCCAGGAAAACATTTCTCACACATTTTACACAAAAGGCGAAAAAATGATCCGTTTTCAAAAAACCCCCTTGCACCGAAAAGGAGGCGGCGAACAGCGTCCGGGGCGTCCCGAAAGTGTCCCGAAAAACAAATTTGCCCAAGGATTTTGGATAAACAAAAAGGCTTCCCCGAAAACTCCCGTATCGGGGCCGAACGCGGACAGATTCGGATTTTGTTGCGTCAACGAGGTTTATAAAAATACGAGGATTCCGAGACGAGTTTTTCCACCCCCTCCGCGTAGCGGCTTCAAGCCCGCGTGAGCGCACTTGTAGAGGAGTAGCCCTTATATAGTTTCAATGTTTCGCGATGGGGGTTCTTCCTGTTCCTGATATGGGTTTCCCTTGCAAGGGGAGAAATGCTCTAGAGGGGTTTTTTCCTTTCCTTAGAGCATCTTGGGGATTTGGTCGATTCCCGTTTGAAGCTCTGGTGAATCTCTACCCGAATAACCATTCAGAGATAGCGCTACTCCCCTGAGATGTAAAATTTCCTTTGGATTTTGAGCGTCAGATTTTTTTAGAACTGGTAACCAGATTTTAAAAAGGGAAAAAAAAGGAGGGGGCGGTGGTGGATGCCGCTTTAAAGATACCGATTATGTGATTTGGGTTTTCCCTAAAGACAGTTGTCCCACTAAAAAGAGGTGGAATAGTATATAAAAGGTCAGATGACGCAGAGCGCTGCGTACGTTATTGCTAATTTTTCGGCCCCCCGGCGGCCATTGGGGGGGCACGGTCAGCTGCACCCCCTAGGGAGCCGAAAAGGGTTCCACATTACATACATCCAGACGGTTGTGCGGGTGACCACGGTCCACTAGAACTTAAAAGGCTGCGTTACAGCGTAGTTTTAGGTATCTAGGTGCCCAATGCCCCTAAAGGCCACCTTTTCCCGGTTGAATTAGCAAAAATTTTTCCGGGACTGCCGTAGGATGCTAGGGCCTTGGTCCAACTATACCATCCGGTCCACCCCATTCTTAACCCCCAAGCTCTAAAAAAGGGATATGTTATTTGGATTACCCCTCCATGGTGAACTGAATTTTTGGGTGAAAACCTTTTTTAGATATGGGGGAAAAAATCGATTCTATATCAGGCCATAGGCTTAGGCGTAAATATCGTCCACAAACAATTATTTAAAGGGTTTTGTTGGGTGCTGTGCTAAACCCTTCTTTTCAAAGCCGCCAGAAAAGTTGGCAATTGGCAGTGGAAGCCCCCCCTAAAACTTGGGTTGTAGAACTTCCCCATCGAAAAGGAAGTAAGTTGAGACATGCAGTCCCTTGCCAACTTCATGATGTTCTTTGGCATTAAAATAGTTTTTTTCTTTTGTGTCAAGAGCCCCCTTCACGGGGAAGTTCGTAAAACAACAACTGTGTTGTCAGTCTTTGACTTTAGGCGCTTAAACTTCCCGACTTTTTAAAATATACGAAAACAACCACTTTTGTGCAGAATTTTTCTAAGGGCGGCCAACGCTCCAGACCATTTTTGGGGGAAATTTTCCCCCCAAAAATTAAGGAAATTTCCCTGGAAGGTCCGTTAAAAATTCAGCTTCCTAAATCGTCTAAAATATCTTCGTCGCTTGGTTTTAAAAGTATTTTGAAGAACAAGTTATTACTAGTCCACAAAATTTTTTAATGTTTTTTTTGTAGTTGTTACTAAACGTTCCCATGGGAGCATCTACACCCAACGACGTGCTGTTGTCACCCTTTTGTAAAGAAGAAATAATAATAATAATTATAATAATAATAATAAAATAATAATAAAAAAAATAATAATAATAAGAATAATAATAATAATAATAATTAAATTTAAGGCTTTTCGGGGCCCCCGGAAATAATTAACACAATTAATGGTCGGGACATTTCGCCGCGTCGATTCTGCTTTATTGCTTTTGAGTTCAGCCCAACTGTGTGGGTATCCCAGAAAAAAAAGAAAAAAATTAAAAATTACAAAAAAAAAAAGCCAAGACAAGGTTCCCATAGAAAAAAAAAAATAACAACAACAAAAACAAACAGTTACCATGATCAGGCTCCGCTTCTAAAAAATTTGCATTACTTCAAATGGAAGTTTTTTTCACAACCGATAAACTCCATTTGAGAATTTTGGTGCGTACCCGATCACCCCGTCAAAACTCCCCCTTTTTGGGGGCTGATCCTTTTCCCGGGACAGGAGGACGAGAAGGCCTGCATTCGAAACCGGGAGTAAGATCTCGGGGATAATGGTTATTTACGAACGGCCAGCTTTGGATTTGTTTTGAATCGGGTTTATATGGGCGCCACGACCCGCTCAGCTTAAACCCAAATCACCTTTTAAAATTGTTTGGTTTTAGGTTTTTCAAGGGGACTCTCTAACCAATCTTGGCAGTAACCAGGCTCTTGCAAACTATTGTGGCATATCAAAAGAATTTCATGCTTGGATTTTTAGCTTTCAAAAACATGTTTAGCAACCGCCCGACTGTTTTTTCCAGCATGCCTACAATGCGTTTTAGTTCTTTCAATCTTGTTCTACTGTCCTGCATGTTTGGCCTTATAAACCAATCCACACTTGCAAGGAATTGGTAAAACCCACTCTCTTGCAGGGGAATTATTCCTTGACTGGCTTCATCAAAGGGGCTACCTTTTTTCCAGGGAGTAAAATATTTTTTATATTTTTTTTGGCTAAAATGCGACCAATTCTGTCCGGGTATACTTCACAAAGGGGCAGGAAAGCTCTCGTGAGTTCCCCGGTACCCCTCATCTTAAAACAACTCCTGTTGGCAGGTTTTGGGGGTCTATTAAAAGCCTTTTTTAGGTTTGCATTACGTATCCTTTGTTTAATAACCCTTCTCTGAGCACCCCCTTTTCCCTCCCAAAAACTTGTTTTTTTGACAGTCTGTTAGCGCGGGTTACCAGCGGTTAAAAACAGACTGTTCTGTGGAGGGGGTGATGGGAGTTCAGCAGGTACAATTTGGTAGAGGGGGTTTTACGAAAACTGAGGGCGGAATTTTTCCCTCGTGAAAAGAATATCCAGAAAAAGCTAGTTGGCCATTTGTCTCTAATTCCATAGTGAACGAATGCTTGGAGGGATGCTTTTCAAATAGACCAAAAATGCATAAGGGTTTTTCCCCTACCATGTGGCCAAACTGATAGATGTCACCCATATATCGCAACCAAATTTTTGGCTTAAGTGGGCCGACCCAGTGCTTTGGATCGAAATGATCCAAAAAGAGATTGGCTACTAGGAGATAACGGACTGCCCATTGGGTGCCTTCAGTTTTTTGAACATTTTTCCCTTCAAAAAAAAGAAGTGGATTCGAGACAATGTGAATTAAGTCCGAGAGTGTTTTGCCAAAGGAAATTTTTTCTCGTACCCCCTTCATGCTTCTGGCCTGGAATATTTGTAAACAATGCACAATGCAAAACTTTCCCCTCAAGTCTTTTGGGACGAAAGTTAGGTCTTTTAAAACATTTAATAAAATGAACCGATTCTTAAGTATGACTTGGTCTCTGGGACAATGGTTGAATCTGTTTTTGCCAAAGTGGCGGCCAACTCAGGGTAGGGGGAAAAATATTGCGTTAACAATCGGACGAAAGGAACTCCTGGCTTTTGAACTTTTGGAAGACCATAATCCTCGGAGTTCTAGATCGTGTTGGGTTATCGTTTTTTTTACCACTGATCTAAAGGTTATCTTTTAACAGTTTTTCTGTTAACAGGGTTATTTTTCTTAGAGGACTTCGTTGGAGTAATTTGGGAGATACCCTTTTAATAGATTTCCCCTCTTCTGCCTGTAGTCGACCAAATCCATCACCACAGTTGAATTTCCCCTTATCTGACTTTAAAAAATCTTTGAATCATTCTCTTTAAGCTCTGATTGCCCTTTGTTTGTTATAAGATTTTCTAGGAGGGTTTTCTGCTTTTAAACTCTCGTTTTCTCTTTTGGCCCCAATAGTTTTCAAAGAGCCTCGGTTTCTGCCAAAATTGGTTTGAGAGTCCATTTAAAAAGCTAAAACACCAAACAATTTTAAGGTGATGTTGGGTTTAAGCTGAGCGGGTCGTGGGCGCCCATAGTAAAACTGATTTAAGACAACTCCAACGCTGGCCGTATCGTAAAAAAGATTATCCCCCAGTCTTTCTCCCGGTTTCAAATGCAGGCCCTTTTGTCCCCCTGTCCCGGAAATGGATCAGCCCAAGAAGGGGAGTTGACGGAGTGATCGGATACGCACCAGAAATTCTCAAAAGTGAGGTTTATTGGTTTTTGAAAAAGACTTCCATTTGAAGTAAAGCAATTTTATAGAAGGGGGGAGCCGAATGGTAACTGTTGTTTTGTTGTTGTTATTTTTTTTTTCTATGGGAAGTTTTTTGGCTTTATATTTTTGTAAGTTTTTAATTTATTTCTTTTTCTGAGGATAGCCCACACAGTTGGGCTGAAACGTCAAACGCAATAAAAGCAGAATCGACGCGGCGAAAGCCCCCACCAGTTAATTTTGGGAATAATAATAATAATAATAAAAAAATAAAATAGTAATAATAATAATAATAATAATAAAAATAATAATAATAAAATAATAAAATAAAATAATAATAATAATACAACAACAAAAAAAAAAAAAAAAAACAAACAGTTAACAAAAACAAAGGGCACAACGCGTGAAAGTGAGCTTTGACTTAAAATCGTTTAAATGTGGGATTTAAAAAGGTTTTGTGTTTATACAGTAAAGTTTATAGTATTTACAGTTTTTTTTTAAAATGGTATCGTTTGGGGTAAGTACCTACACGTTTTATACAGGATTTTGTACATTAAAAAATATTTTTAATAGAATTTGAGGAACCCTTAGGGCCCAATTAAAAAGACGGCGAATCCATGGTAACGCGATATGAAGTGCTTTTCTAGAAGATATTACAGCCGAATGGGGGAAAAAGTGGTGTTTTATGTGAGACTTTTGGGAAAAGCGGAAAACCGGCTACCCCCAAGGGATTAAAAGCAAATTTCTTTAAGAACAAATCCAAGGATGTTAGAAAGAAGTTGAAAATATTGAGATCGAAAATGGGGACAGCCAATGGGTTTTACCTGACAAAAGTGCAGTTTTAACCACCAAGCTGGGAAAAACCCCGATACGTATTAAATGGGCCCTACCAATGAATTCCAGTTAATATAATTATCTAAGGATTACACGCCTAAAAAACGAATAAAAACAGGGTACAGATTTTTTACATCGACATTACCCCAGACTTCCCTGATATTGTGTACGGAACAAGAAAAGCAGATCAACGAGGGTAATCTTAAAAATAAACCTTTTCCGAACAAATTTTACAGAAAAAAGCAGGAAGAGCTGAAGAAAGCATTTATCAAAAAAGGAGAGAAATTATTGAGAAAACCCAGCAGGATGAGGATAAGAAGAGATGAGGTTTTTGGAAAACTCCAAAATGAATCCCGGACAAAAAGAACCAACATAGAACCACAAATACCCAACGACACGATTCAGCCCTCAGAAAAGGATGAGTACATTGCAGAAAGAACTCCAACTTAAATTGATGACGCCCGGCAAAAATTTTCGGTAAGGTCCCACAGAAAAACCCCAAATACCAAAAATTTGAAATTCATTACATAATATACCATTTTAACGAAATGAATAAAGTGTTTGGGAAAAACGATGGGGAAAAAAAATTTCATCTAAGTTTGGGACATTTCAACATTTGTTTTTCTGGGTGCGGGTTTTAGTAATATGGCAATTAGGAATGAAGTTAAAAACTAGATAAAAACCCGTACGAGGATTAGGGAAAAAAACCGAAGGGGGAACAAAGGGTTGTGGCCAGAATTGAGAGCTTAGAAGAGATATCGACGTTTAAAACAATACTCTTATGGAAAGGGCTAAAAAAAATTTAAAGCGCCAGAAATAGTATTTTCGTTGAATGATAATTCACATACGCCGAAAATGAGAAGTGCTATAATTTATTACACGGACAATTAAAACAAAAGCTTAGGCGCTTTCAAAGAGACTGAAAAGGTACAGGTTATGTACAAGTAGAAAAAAAAAAATGAAATGTTTTAGCACAATGAAAAGTATTTCTATCGACAGTTTCAAAAGGACTTACACCAATTTATAACGGTAACCCTAGAGCAAAAATATAACAAATTTCTGGTCAGATATTGGGTTTTGATGTAGAGCCCCCAAAAGAAAGCAGCTGGATTGTCGAAGAAACCAAGATATGGAGCAAGTTAATGAAAGTCCTTCAATAGCATTTCTCTCGAAGAACTGAATCTAGATTTCTGGGGCACATAAATGGAAAAAAACCGGGGTTGATAAATCAAACTTTTTGGTATAAAAGATTTACCTGTTTTCATGAAGATTAGAAAATATTTTACAGCATTAGGAAAGGGGATGAAGCCATTCCTTATATTTTACAAAAGGAAAGACGTTACTTAAACAAAGAAAGCAAACACAAAATCCCGCCATACAGCCCTAACATGCCTACCAACTGTTACAAATTTCTTTCATCTTTATTGCAAAAAAAAATTTACCGATGTGAAGAAGAACATATATTATCAGAGGAAAAAAAAGGGCTGTAAAAAAAAGTATTCCCCAAGGTTGAAGGAAAAAGTTTGGGTTTTAGATTCTTTGGTTTTGAGACAAAAAACTGTGCCAAAAGGAATATCATTTCTGCAATATTTAACAAAAAGGCGTATGACTCTGTCCTCATTCTGGCTTTTACATGTATTGGAAAAAAATTAAAATAGACCAAATTAATAAGTTTTGAAAACGCTATGAACAATGGAGAACAACGTTAAATAAAAATTGCCAGAGAAAAAATTTTTCAACGGTGAAATAAAAATTGCACGTGGAAATTTCAAGTGACCCCTTAACCCCCCTTGGTTCTGCATCGTTAAATCCATTATCAAACTTGCTAAAATAAATCAAATACGGATTTAAAATCAAAGAAAGTGGTAATCAATTTGTCTGTCTCATTTTAAAGTAAGGGTGATATCAAATATATGCGATTACAGATGCACAACTCAACATCTATAAAATCACACATTTGTTTAGCCAAGATATTCAAAAGGAAATTTGGGGTTAGAAAAGTGTAAAAAAATTAGTGTCAATAAGGGAAAAATTTTAAACTTTACATGGGTTTAACTACGGGTGAAATTTTTATTTAAAGGAAGGAAGAAAAGGGGGTGTAAAATACCCTTTGGGGTTTATTCAAGCTGAAAAGATCATCAAGCGGGGAAACGAAGAACAAGCTTAAAGACTTTTTGAAAAGAGTGAAAGAAATACGCATCAAATTTAAAAAAGGGAAAAATAAAGTGAAAGCAATTTAAAACTTTTGCAGTACCAGTTTTAAAGATTCGTTTCGGGATTTTAACCGGACACAAACTGAGATGCAAGCAATTAATCGAAAAAAAGAACTTTCTAACAGAATACCCCACTTCACCCCCAGAGCGGCGGTCGAACGGACACATTTTCTAGGTTAGTGGGGAAAAGGGATAAAGATTTAAATAAAGACCCCTATTAAGCAAACAATTTGTTAAGGGAAATTCTATAGAAAAGTACTTCGCGATTTCATAAGGTAGCGCAAGCGGATGTAACCTCACACCTTAGATCGCATAAGATGACCCAATTTTTCAGACAACTCATAAGTGATGATAGAAAAAAAGAAATGGGGAAACTTAAGATATACAGGGAGACATCACACAGAATTGCATGTGATTATGTGACAGATGCATCTAATAAATGGGTTACAAGTAGGCGATTTTTCGGGAGAAACAGAGGGATTTTTTCCCTTGGGCCCAAAAGGATCAAGTAAAAGCTACACGAAATTACAAGAAGCAATATTAAAGACAAGACAATTTTAGATATAAAGTAGAAAAATGCCATTAACCAAAGAGACCCTAGTCATTAATATCGGGATGAAACTTTTAGCCCAGCAGACTTTTTTACACAGACTAATCAAGTTTCAACAAATTTACCCAACATCTGGCCCAAAAGTGTTCGTTTTGGGGAACATGTACCGGACCATACTACAATACCAACCGAAAAGTATTAGAAAAAAGTGATTTGGAAAACTTTTTTATGTTGGGCTGTTTTTACGATAAGCGTAAACATAATAGGCCCGATATCATTTTAAAAGGATAAATCAAAAGGAAACATTTTTTATTTATGTAGCAATTCCACAAGTCAAAATATTGAAAAAAAGTGGGAAAAGAAAAATTTGCCGCTATTTTACTTAGACAAGAAATAAAGAAAATGTTGGAAACAAGATCAAGCAATACAAAACCAATTTTTGTGTCAGCCCAGGCATTATACCACCAACCTACAAAAAAAGTTTACACCAAATACATTAACAAGAAATTTTTTCATCAAAAAGCAGAAAAACGGTTTTATTTTTACATCCCTATAGTCCCGAAAATTCCTCAATGAAGGTTTTATAAAAAACCTTTATGTTTTTATTTTGTAAAGATTAAGTTAGTTTTGATTTGAAGTTATGGAAAACTGATAGATTTTAGATAAGTTTAAAAATGTTTTGTTTATTTTTTGGCCAGTTGCTTTACAATCCGCAATACAGCCCTTTTTTGACCGGTTTTTCCGGATTGGAAAAATGTTTAATAAAAATAATAAAATAAAATAAATACTTAAAAAAGTATGTATAAGTAAAGTAAGTAAGTAAGTAAGTAAGTAAGTAAGTAAGAAATAAGTTAGTAAGTAAGTTACCAAAATCATTGTGTTTTAATACATTGTTGTTGTAATATTAGTATTTTAAATATTTACTTAATCGTGTTCACTGCTGTACTGCATCAATGTAAGTAGATTTATTTTGTTGTCCTGCTTTGTAAATCAGTTTTTTAACTGAATAGGATAGACGTTAATTAAACAAATAAAAAATAACAATACTGATAACTACGTGTGTGTGAGTAAGAGAGTGATTCAGTTAAGTTAGAAAAAAATAAAATTAATAATAATAATAATAATAATAATAAAAAAAAAAAAAATAATAATAATAATAATAATAATAATAATAATAATAATAATAATAATAATAATAATAAAATAAATAGATAAATAAATTAATTAATTAATAGATAAATAGATAAAAAAAATATAGATGGATGGATGGATTGATGGATGGATGGATGGATGGATGGATGGATGGATGGATGGATGGATGGATGGATGGATGGATGGATGGATGGACGGGTGGTTGGGTGGTTGGGTGGTTGGGTGGTTGGGTGGGTGGGTGGGTGGGTGGTTGGATGGATGGATGGATGGATGGATGGATGGATGGATGGATGGATGGATGGATGGATGGATGGATGGATGGACGGATGGATGGATGGATGGACGGACGGACGGACGGACGGACGGACGGACGGACGGACGGACGGACGGACGGAGTGGATGGATGGACGGATGGATCGATGGACGGATGGATGGATGATGGATGGATGGATGGATGGATGGATCGATGGACGGGTGGGGTGGGTGGTTGGGTGGTTGGGTGGGTGGGTGGGTGGGTGGGTGGGTGGGTGGATGGATGGATGGATGGATGGACGGACGGACGGAGGGACGGATGGAAGAGATGGATGGATGGGATGGATGGATGGATGGATGGATGATGGATGGACTGGACGGACGGACTGGACGGACGGACGGACGGATGGATGGATGGATGGAGATGGATGGATGGATGGATGGATGGATGGATGGATGGATGGATGGATGGATGGATGGACGGACGGACGGACGGACGGACGGACGGACGGATGGATGGATGGATGGATGGATGGATGGATGGATGGATGTATGGATGAATGGATGGATGGATGGATGGATGATGGATGGATGGATGGATGGATGGATGGATGGATGGATGGATGGATGGATGGATGGTTGGACGGATGGATGGAATGGAATAATAATATAATAATAATAATATAATAATAATACGAGGGAGGTTGTATGTGGGTAAACCCAATTCCAATACGCCGAATGCGACCATATAGTCGTCACTCTAACCACGTTGTTCCCCTAGATTGCCAGTATTGGGGCGGCACAAGACGATATGGACGACCTCAACTCATGACCCTATGCCCGATCGGTGATAGCGAAGACTATGGCTGTGTCCCCAGCCATGAATGCCCGAACTATGAGCATCGTCTGGAAAAGCACTATTGCCCTTGGGACGGAGAGAGGCTTGTATGTTGTCTGGCTCATACCGCCCCGCACTCAGACTCGGACCACGAGGAAGGTAGACTTGACTACAACGCATGGTCTTGGTTTCAGGTGGAGGGCATTAGGGTGAATGGGATTTTACCAAAATCCTACTTGTGGATCAGATTGTGTCCAAAACATTGCATGTAAAAAATATAATAAAACACTTTAGTCATAGGCCTATATAAACAACTCTTAATTTTCTATTTTATATATTTATTGGACGAATGAGCGAAGCGAACGAAGTCTATGGCAAGTTTTCGGCACTTCATTGTGTTTATGTGTGTATGTATGTATCCCCCACGAATACAAAAATTTGTAAAAGCAAATACGGCAGCCAAGCTCTCCTTCAAAAGTCTTAGCTGTGAATGCGGTGAGATATAGAAGTGGAGCCAAGCTTTTCATTCTTTCTCCCTAGTAGCATTGAAAAGAAGTAAGATCATTTCGCCTGTTGACGAGCGCCAAGCTAACCATTTTCGTGGTAAAAAAGTACAAATTTTAAACTCAAAATCATAACAAAAAATGCTTGGCCAATGACTTTTTAGAGTTCTCATAATGAACCAAATTCAATGGCCAATCAATTTTTAAAAAATGATTTTGAGTTTAAAATTTGAACTTTTTTACCACGAAAATAGTTGGCTTGGCGTCTTCTTGCAAAAGGCGAAATGATCTTACTTCTATTCAATGCTTTACTAAGGAGAAAGAATGAAAAGCTTGGCTCAACTTTTATATCTCACAGCATTCACAGCCGAAGACTTTTGAAGGATAGCTTGGCTGCCGTTTTTTTTTTTTTTTTTTTTTACAAATTTTTGTATTTGTGGGGGATATTACATCTTTTTGCTGTTTGTTTCCTGTGTAATACTTTATGTGATATTCGAGGAAAGAGTCCAAATTCAGCGAGAAGCAATCATTTTGCATTTTTGCCCACGTCCCCAAATTTAGCCCCTTGT
>JAMZAV010003387.1:0-68550 GCA_024449915.1 Sweltsa coloradensis
ATTTTTCCATTAGATGTTTTTAAAATTTTCTGTCACTTTTCAAGTGGATCTCAAAATTTTTCTATATTTAAAGTATTACTTATTATACACCTGTAAAAGGTTTTTATGCAAACCTTTATTGCTATAATTTTGAACCAACTTTTTCAACGTTTTCTTTTAAAAGGCACTACATCACCATAATCTTATGTCAGTGTAAAATATGAACGTTGTAGTCCACCCGTTTGGTCAGAATCGGCTCAAATATCACGAAAATATCGTATTAAAAAGGGGGAAAATCGTAAAAGTACGATTTCTATGAGAAATATTTCTCCAAAAATGTCTCTAAAATCATAATATATATAATTTCAGTGATTTTAAACGTTTCCATTAAGTTTCATCAAGATCGGAGTAGGTAGCCGTTTGCAAATATCACGAAAATATCTCATTGAAAAACGAAAAAAATCGTAAAAGTACGATACTCATAAGAAATATTTTATCGATTGTACCCAAAAAACGTTGCAAGTCTAAGTTTAGAGATTTCGAAGGTCCCCTCAAATTTTTATCCATATCGCATGCCGTTTGCCCGGTAGAGCGCGAACAAAAAGACAAAATACAAAAATATTTTGAAAAAAAAAAAAAAACACACGAGCTAAATTTTTTTAGGGGTCAGTGAAATTGAAGTCCTCGCGTCTCTTATCCAATAATTCGCTTCGCTCATCCAAATATTTTTATAGTAGCACTCTGTGGTTCTAATCTAGGGCCTTCTCTTGAAGTCTGACAACTACGGGGGCATCGAAAACCTCTCCAAAAGTCTTCACGTGACAAAGGCACACACACATTTTCTCCAACTTCGTCCTGCCTTCTCGGGTTACTCAACTGCATTAGCACCTTGCACAGGTATGCCCAGTAATAATATTGTTAAAGCACACAATCTCTGGCTTTATTAAAACACATGTCACGTTTCTAATCTTTATCTCCGTCCGGTTTCCCTACACTTAAGGGGTGTACAAGTGTACAACCCTCCTTAGGACTCCTAATGATCGGCAATGTTCGTGTTAATCTTCGGGAAAGCTCGTTGCACACCATTCTTCACTCACAACAACTGACACATTATAATATTACACATAGGACTAATTACCTTGGGAGAAGAAAAAGATATAATATATCTTTACATATTTTCTTACATATTATGGAGAATGACTAGGAGTAGGATCGAGCCTGTGAGGATCAAAGACATTGGAATAGTATATACTGTATTCTCTAGACGCCGCACGAGCGCTGCGATCGCTATTGCAGATTGAACCAGCGAAGATCCGCCATTGTTATGGCAGCTCAGGCTCGTAGGCATGCACACAATAACTATTTTTCTTTTAAATAGCCACCCAAAGTGGCAATAAAATACTGAAAACGGTGATGTCATTTTTGTGCAGCTAACTGCACAAAAAGATATAAAAAAGGGGAATAACATATAATTTTATCGGTAGGTAGATTTTGACGTAATACAAGACACAATTTCAAACGTGAAATTCGAAACCTTGCACGCATTTGCAGCTTCAATTCAATTATTATTGTGCCCACATATTATCCTAGCCTTACTATAGCCGAACGAAATTTAGCAGGGTCTAAGGCCGCTGAGTCTTGTCCTGTACTCACTATCTACCAATTAGGCCTACCCGACATCTGACCCCCAACCTAACGTTTTCGGTACAACGTTTTAACAGGGGGAGAAGTAGGTAAGGGGGAGTGATGGGGGGCGAATCGTGTATGTTTAAATAATAATAGTGATAATATTGTAAAACAAACGCGCTTCGCGCCCCCCCCCCCCCCCCCCCCCCCCAACCTACTTTTCCCCTAAACATCGCCTTGTTAAAAAGTTAGCACATGCCAACCATAATATTATCACTTTTTCATGTGATTGGTACCATAGTTCCCACATCTCGCAAGAGATTATAGATCCAAAGTAATATCTATTGAAGAAATAAACTTAATTACTTAAAGTCCCAGGTCCTACTAGGCCTCGACTAGACCTACACTTCATTTATCAGGACTAAACTAATGCCTAGGCCTAGTTCAGTTGCAGATAAATAGACAGCACATCAGCTGATCCTAAACATACCTTACAAACAACTTTTGGTTTACACTAGGTTTACTTTAAAACAGCAATGGAATGGAATGAGTTGTGAATCAATGAGGGAATTTTGAAGCAGATTAGGCCCGGTTATGAACCTCGGATAAATAACATTTAGGGCGTAACGTATTTTAAATCTCAAATTTGGCCGACTTGGCCTACTTTGTGTTAGTCAGCAAAGTAGGCTAAAATAGAGATTTGAGATATACCCATAGCAAGCTACTAGGCTAACTTGTTTCACCATGGCAACTATGATAGGCTACCCATTGATATTTGATTGTTTGCATGTTGAAACCAACTTAGTAGTCTTCGCCCATTATCTTCATTAGAATACCTCAAGAGAACTTTCATAGGATTTAATGTCATCACACACGTATGCATAGGTCTAATCTTTGGCAACTACTAAGCCTACAGAAGTGAAGTGTGAAGTGAAATTAAATTAAATTTATTTAGGCTACCTGGCAACTTACAAATTTTCACAAGACGACATAGAGTTATTTTTTGCCGAGTCAGTCGCGTTTCGGATGGAACAATAATCCATCATCACTACAGTTTAAATCAGCATATTTATTGTTGTTTATCCTTGTTATTTTTACATTTTTTAACAACAAGAAAAGGCGTCGACGCTAGCAAATATTTTGCTAAAAACACTTGATATCGCCAACTGCTGATACAAAATGAAATTAAATGTAAATCTTCAGGGAATTGTATCGCACAAGGCTCGACACCACTACTTTCGTGGTCAAAAGATTTAATCATCAAGGAAATAAATACACCAAGTGTTCGATACTACAAATTCTCTACAGCTCATAGATATATGAAATCGAACAAAACTAGGAGCAAGCAGAGATGGAGATGAACACTCATATGCCATTTTACAATCCACCGTGTCCGAGTTCTCACAGAACATTGTTGTATACATAGCAGGATTTGTAGTAAGGGCAGTCATGAAAAAAGTAACATGTGTAGATCGCTGTACAGCTCTGACATCCACGAACAATGTTCAAATTCCTTATTCGGACTTTTTATCTAGAAAAAATAATGGTGGTCTTGTGTTACCATTAAGTGATGTAGTAACTCCATGTACAGCCACAGAGAAGTTCACAAGGAGAATGCTTGCTGAAAACTGTGGTAAACCACCTAGGGGAAAATCAGTGAGTTTGAAATTGGAACACAGGTGTTGAACTCCCTTGGCAAGTGTTCTCTCGTTGCTGATTTAGAAGATCATTCCCTCGATAATGAGTTCCCAGCAAACCACATCATAATGTTAATGAAAATGATAATCAAGGAATACATTAAAGTTAGATTCCATCACATTGCAAATGTGCACAGTCTATCTCTACACACAAAAAATATAGGCCTACGTCAGAGTTCAACCAACCAATCCATACTTTTTATAAATCGTAATCTAATGTGTAAAACCACATTTATATCCACTCTACAATGGATGCACTGGACTGTACCCTGCTTTAACAATTATAAAAACAATAGGCCTACACAATAATACCATGTCAGTAACTGAATAAGAACTTTTTGACATACTATGTGTTGACGTGGACACGCTTGCTTAAAATCAACGCATCGCACAGAGCATTTTTCCTAATATTATTGTAGGCCTATAATGTTATTTAACTTGTCAAACCATGGTCAAACTATCTGTGATACTTTTAATGTTATTTGTATGCCTACTTATATTAACTTGAAAGAATGATCTAGTAGGTCTATGGCCCACTAGGGCCTAGGCTAGTTCTCATTACCTATGTTGTCATTACTGAATTCTCATAGGGTTAACCCTAGGTCTGTGCCTATTGCAATTATTATATGTATCTGATAGTATTGTATTTTATGTTTGGATATGTGCTACGCGGCTGTGTCTGTTTGTAAGCAATAATTATACGATACCAAAAGAAATCCGGACTTTGTTTATTTTCTTATAGGTTAAGAGATCGCCTACTTACACGGGCTTATCCCTGTAAAAATAACACGTCCTGATGTTATCCAAAGTGTATTTTCGCGTGTATCTTATATAATGACAATATTTAATACACATACAATAAAATATAAACACATCTTGCTAATAATAATTGCACATTGTCGTAGAAATATCCTATCTGTCAGTACTGTTTACACTGACAACCAGCTGACAAGTTCGACTTCTTGCCATAAAAATGGCGGCTCTCACAGCCTTCAATTTGCAATAGTTTTCCAGCCACTGCCGCTATGGAGTGTTTAGGGGCTTGGTGAGGATCAGTGGCGGAACTAGGTGCCCACAGGGCCCTCAAGGGCCCGCCCGCTAGTTTAAGGGGCCCCGTTAAAACGAAAATCAATTTTAAAAAAACAACAGTGTTTCATCCTGGTTGGAAAATATTATATTTGTTTTCGTTACTAAAATGACCGTCTTGTGAATCTAGCCGTTTGAAGGTGAAATCTGGCGGATATTTAGGAACTTATAGCGTCCACAACACAACAACAACACACAAAAGCTGCATTATTTTGGTATTGCATTCAGCCCACAATTTGTTTCTAAAACGCACCAAACGCACTCTAAAAACCTGATTTTCAAATTTTTCGTTTACGGCGCTATTCCCCGTACTTAGTCCCTATTTAATACCCCCGGGATGTAAAGCTTGAATTCAACACCGAGCCTATGTGTATGTATCTGTTAGGGGGCCCCCCATAGAAATTTTGCGGGCGGGCCCATGAAACGAATTTCCGCCACTGGTGTGGAAAGTAGGGAGATACGTCCTAGGGATACTTTCGTAGTACCCAATTCCAGCATTCGCCTATTTACCGAGAAAACATTAAAAAACCTCATGTCAAGATTGCCGGTGGCAGGCAACGAACCGAAACCCCTGAGAATAAAGTCAAGCTTCTGACTGGCCTCTCTTCAGAGCTATTTATGATCTCACTCATCCTACATATATAATTATGCCAACTTCACGTTCATGAAGCTGACACCATAATTATTGAGTACACTAGTAAATTTGTTCTCGTTGCAATCAACCATTGATAACCTGTTGCGTAGAATTTGTAGTGATAGTTTCAATAGGTTGAGTGAAAATGCAAGATTTATTGCAATATTTTGGTGTACACATTGTAGATTCGAAATTATTTTGGACCTACTCTTGTTTTCTATACCGCGGAAAGCAGAGTAGTAGAGAGAGAGGGAGAGAGAGAAGTCTATATATTCTTCACCGCCTTCCTTGGTATAGTATTCGGTATTCCTAACAACAGCCTACGTGCACAGCCGACAGCTTCAAGTACCCACCCTTGAGATCGTGCCAAGAGGCCCTCGAGCCTGACTACAGCCCTTTTACCCCCTCTGTGTGATGTGGTGGTTAGCTCCCCCTATTAATTACTGCAGTGAGTCAGCAAAGTCCCCATCTGGCACGATCAAGTACACAGCTTCCTTTTACTCTTCGAGAGCAAGGTTCTATAAATCTCCTAGCGGACTTTCGGGGGCGAGCACGAAGAGATTTAGAGGATTTAGATCAAAATCCTCCTTTACCACGTTCTGATACACGCATTCCCGTCCCCTGTCTGTGCCCGGGGTAGAATTTGGCCCAGAGCATTGGCTCTGCTAATCGTAAAAGTCGAGGCAAGAGAAGTCCATCTTGTAAACTTTAGCTGTTAAAACGGGGAGTATATTAAACTAGGGGCGAGCTCTGGCAGTCGTCTTCGGGGACCATTCCCTCTGCCCGTGACGACCTTCCACGACGACGACGACCATTACAACACGAACGATGACAATGATGACCAAGACGTGAGAATCACCCCTGTCCTTCCCCTACACGTGGGACGTGGCTTCAGGTTCTGACCAGTATGGAATTTTCCTCCCCATATCCCGTCTAGGCTAGAGTGGCGCATTATGACATACACGTTGGCCTGCTGGTCGGCAGTGATCTGGCTCTAAGGCGCCACTGGTCGAGTGTGGGATAAGACTGCTGGTCGGCAGTGATCTGGCTCCTCAGTAAGGCCCCTGGTCGAGTGTGGGACAAGACGGCTGGTCGGCAGTGATCTGGCTCCTCAGTAAGGCATGGCGCCATGGGCATGGTCGAGTGTGGGACAAGACGGTCACAGAAGCAGCGACGCCGACTAAAACCTCGCCGCTAATTAGTGTCACGCGATGAGCGAGTTATACCTCGGTGAAGTGATGACGGTATTATTAGACGCGCAGTCTGGCCCTCCGTTCCGTCTACGTCCAGCCCTAGTGAGCTCACTCATCCCACGTGCACTGGTGGGTCCAGTGGCGTATCAACCGGGGGAGGGGGGGGGGGGCGCGACCGCCTCATATATTTGGTCAGAGGGGCTAAGGGGAGCACAATTTCTATTTGAGATATTTTATAGATCTTCCCAATCTTTTCTTATATATTTTATTAGGTTTTTGTTATATTTAACTTACGATTCTCCAATCACACTGAGAATCCGAAAAAAAATCCAGGGCTTTGCTCCCCTAACCCGCATTAGCTGGGGCTGGGGGGGTGGAACCCCTCAGACCCCTCATTTTACACAATCGTGTACTTTACCCAGGGCAGTGGGTATACCCATAAATTTATTTTGATGACACCACTGAGCTGTCTACCCCTTTCACTAGTCATGATGACCATTGATAGAGGTTACTAAGTGTTTGGCCCCTTAGAGCTAGTTACGCCACTGGGTAGGTCTCACAACACACACATGAGCCTACATTGCTCTGCACACACTGGCTAGTGGCTTCACACGTGTAGTTACACACGTGCAATGTCTGGCCGTGCAGCCAGTGAGCTTACCTTGATGGGTCACACACGTGGCGTGGTAGCAAGTATTAGCACACCAACGAATATCCTTGTGCCATACGAGGCTATATACACGTGTAACTCTAAACCTCACACGTGCCACGATTCCACCCGCCTTCTCACTCTGGCTAATGTAATCATTTATCACATCTTATTGTCGTTATTATGTTATTGTCATTATTTGTGGATACAAAATGTGTTACATTCTAATATTTTCAAATTATTACACATATGCGATAACATTTCCTTTCATATCTTTCTTAATCGCCAACAGATCATTATCCTGTTATATATTTCGCTATTAATAAGCCTAATTATTATTGTAAATATGTAGGCTCGAGATGGCGAAACTTCGGGGATACAAATTGTTAAGTCCAATACCGTACTGAACAGGGTTAACTGTATGACTGTACTGTAAGTACACAAACTTGGATAATTACTCAGTACTAATTAGTTGTAAGTTACATCCGTATTTGGTGCTTTATTTGGTGAGTTAAAACTATTTGCCTACCTGGTCACGAAATTGCGGAAGTTATGTACACTTGTCATTATGGAAAATCAATTTCTGGTTAGAATGCATATATTACTTTAGTTTGTATATGTGTTAATATATGCGTGGCTGTTAATCAAGTAAATTTTTTAATCTATGCGACGCTGACATCAATCGCAGCCAGGCCGTTCCTACCAATATCAGTCCTGTCGAACAGTCTCACCAATGTCAGTCATGACAATCACATGCAGTCTCACCAATCAATGTCCTGCCAATCTTCGACCCGATTGCAAGCGACACTAAACAGACATTAATTTTACATATTCACTCTAAGCATTCATTACCTTCAACCATACGTATATCGTACTAATCAAATGGTTGTCCTCGAAACGGCTGTGTTCCGCGGCCCACCGTTTGCCAACCATTGTTTTTAGCTGCTATTTATTTTACATAATTTTCGTTTCCGTTTCCTTCAGTGCATCGCATTAGCTCCCCATTGATGAATTACCGGCGTAACCGAACGAGCCCCGGGAAGTTTCTTTTGAAGTGGTCGTAATTCCTCGGAAACGCCTTCAGTTTACGCATCTATACCTGGGCAGTTTCTCGTCGTAATTGTCTGTCTTGAAGAACCACGTGCGTGCTTTGAATTGTGATCTTCGGGGCTAAACTCTCTCGTATCCGCCCCATGACACCGGCATAATGCAACCGCCCCTAGTGATAGACTCGACTTGAGTGCAACCTGCCTCCCGTCGCTGAACCTATGTGATATGCCTCGTTCGAGGACAACTTGCTCTGCCTTTACCTCTACCGCGAGCCATTACCAGCACCTGCGATGTGCTTCGTTTGAATACAACTTTACGGCGCCCGAAATGGAGATCATGTTGTGTTTACAGTTTCACCCCTTGCTCTTAAAGCTAACCAGGCTGCATCATAGGCTCTACCTTTCCTATCTCCAATCGATCACCATCACCACCCGAAAAATAAACAAAACAACACTGGATGTGAATCTAAACTCATTTTTTCAGATATTCTTTTATTCAAATCTTTCTATCCATCAATCTGTAAGTGGGCCTTATTCCTACACAACCTTCTTTCTTCCATATGCGCTTGCGAACTAACTCCATGGGTTGCTATTCTAAGTCCATGCTTACTCCATTGACCCTGATGAATCCGCATTCACGTAATAATTTATTGCACTAACCACCACCTAACCATAGAAACATGTCACGCGCCTTTGACAAGGTTTGGCATGACGGGCTCTGTTACAAGCTGCTGCAACTGAGAGTCCCTTTTGTAATGGTGCGCTTCATCCGAGCTTTTCTCACGGGACGTTTCGCTTGTGTGCGTGTTCACGATCAAGTATCCCGCTCGTTTACCCCTTTTTCTGGCGTGACTCAAGGTTCCTGCCTCTCTCCTCTTCTCTACCTGATCTACTGCCACGATATTCCTCCTCCCTTGTCCCGTTACCTTGCCTTAGCCCTCTATGCAGACGACACGGCCTACTGGTGCAAAGGGCGCACAGCGAGAGAAGTCTTCCGTCGTCTACAGCGCCAAATTAAAGCTCTTGAAGCTTGGATGCGTCGTTGGCGTGTATTGCCGAACGCCTGAATGACACAGCTTATCCTTTTTTACCACCGGCACAAAACTCAGAAAATGTCTCAACGACCACTCCGTCAGTCCATCTCACTTTGGGGCGCTACGGTGTACCCTAGTCGGTCTGCCAAGTACCTTGGAGTAACCTTTACAGACATTTTGATAGTTTTACATTTAGATTGAGTATTTCAAATATGTTTACAGAGTTACATGTATTATTTTGTGTATATTGTATATTGTAATGTCTTTAAGTTTATGTTTTCTATCGATAGGCTATGCTATGATTTACACTTGTGGAGTATTTGTACTCTGTTGTAATATGCATGATAATAAATAAATAAATAAATTCGGAACTGGGGTGCTCATTGCCGTGACGTCATCAACCGTGCGCGGTCGAGACTAAATTTACTCGTGATGCTTCGTGGGTGACTTTCTGGATGCAGCTTCCGTACTCTACGGCACACTTATAAAACTTTCATCCGTCCCCTCTTTGAATACGCGGCCCCGGCGCTGACACCTGTCTTTGGAGGATGTCTCCAGCAATACTTCTCGCTGGAGCGAAGGATCCTTCGCCGCATCGCGCGGCTTTCTCCGATGACGCGGAATGAAGACGTGTGGATGTGGTTTACCACAATAATTTCATTTATTCTGCCTGCACCTACTATAGCTGGAAACGAAAGCAGTGTCTGTCTACTGAATTATTTGTTTCCGAATGTGATCAATTTTTTACCCGGGCCCAACCCCAAGTTTAGTTGGCCCGGTCTGGGCCCAGTTGGCAATCAGCACTTGAGGTGAGGACTGTGTGTGTGTGTGATTGGTACTACTCTGACTGTTTGCCCCGCAGGTGATGGAGACTACTCGCCAGCCAATGGCAACGGAGGGGGTTTGTTCCCGAATGTCTTCAACTTGGCTACGAGGGCCCAGGTGACAGTCAACGCAACATGTGGGGAGAATGAGCCAGAGGTTTACTGCAAGCTGGTGGAGCACGTCCGCGCACCGCAGGTCAGGAGTGAACCATGCAATTTCTATTTCACGGTTCTCCTGCTGGAGAAGCCTCTTTTGGCCGGCAGCGCTGGACGATGCTACAACATATATAACAGTAATGCTTTACCGTCATCAGACGTCAGAGTTCATATAAAGTGGCTCCAAAGTAACCTTGTCAATGCTGACGTCAATGACAAGTGAAACATGACCCTTTGTCGTTGACTCCAACATCAGCAATTGTTAATTCTGAACCACTGGAACATGTTTTTGATCATTTATTCCACTTTATTTTGTTTAAATAATTGCATTACATGCTTGATTCCATATTTCTGCAAAACTCGTTATACTTTGGAAATAAATGCATGATGTGAATTTTAATTTCTTAAATCGTTATCGCATGGCCCATACCACAACTTAATGACTGACATTGACCATCCTCAAACTCGATGCTGATAAGCAGTTACAATGTTTCATTAGTGCATCAATCTAACTAATTCTTTGGACTTCAAATCCAGCAAACATTGATGGCAAACCATTTAACTGTCTCTCTAAATGAACGCTGAGTGTCTGTTCTGTCGCGGTGGCATCTTTCTGTATTGGTCAACGACTCAACGTTTCAAAGACCACGTTGTCTTCTTCATCAGGAAAACATTGGCAAATAAAGATACAACCGCGATAGAACAGCTTCATCAATAACAAATATGTGATTGATAATGGTGTTTTAGTGAGCAATTATCTGCTAAAACCACCAGTCAATGGCCCAGGTTGTCCGCCCTGTTAATGGACTCACGTGACTACTTCTTACAGTGTGGGGTGTGCAACGCCCACGCGACAGATGCAGCCAAGCGACACCCTAAGGAACATCTTGTCGACGGCACCACCAGATTCTGGAAGAGTCCCAGCTTAGAACATGGACAGAAGTACGAGTGGGTCACCATCACGTTGGATCTCAAGCAGGTAGGAGCTGGACATTTGGTGATGAGCTCTGCATTAGGTGTGGCACATTAGCTAGCCAGTTCACTTCAAGCAGGCATGCCCTGCACATTTGGTGATGAGCTCTGCATTAGCTGGAGAACATTAGCTAGCCAGTTCACTTCAAGCAGGTAGGAGCTGGACATTTGGTGATGAGCTCTGCATTAGGTGGAGCCTGGAGCACGTTTACTAGCCAGTTCACTTCAAGCAAGTAGGCTAAGACATTTGGTGATGAGTTCTGCGTAGTGCGTTACATTAGATGGAGCATTAGGTGTGGCACATTATAGCTGTTTACTTATAAGACAGGTAGGCCCTGGACATTGGCTGATGAGTTCTAGCTGCATTCAAAGCTGGAACATTAGGTGTGACACGCTAGCTGATTAGCTCTGCGTTGTACGTTACATTATAAGGAGCATTAGGTGTGGCACTGCTGCCACATTAGCTAGCCAGTTGAGTTTACCTAGCTAGCCAATTCACTTCAAGCAAGTAGGTGCCTCAGACTCAGAGGCCAGGACATAGTCTGACGAGCTCGGCGATAGCTGTAGCAATTGGTGGAGCAGGCTAGCAAGCCATTTTACCTCAGGCAGGTAGACCAATGACACTGTCTGATAACTCAATCATAGATCATTTGATATTTTGAACTTAATTTATAGGGAACAGTATATCAAAATGAAAGTAGGTCCATGGACCAAACCTATTATCTTTTTCTTCCTTTTGAATATTGCAAATTGCATTGTGTATTATTGTAGTTTTCGCTTCAATAACGCCTTACCCGGTCTAGATACATGATGATACCATTCTATTCACAATGGATTATCAGGCTACTCCTTCAGAGTGTAGACCACAATGAAACGAGTGCGGAACCCTTGATTTGCGGTTTACGATCTTGTGGTGAGAAACGATTGTTATAACTAAAGTGTAGCAAGATATATGTAACCCATGCTTGTGATCATGTGGTTGTCGTTTATATTCGAATGTTCATGAGGTAAATTCTAAGACTCTAGATTCCTTATACATCAAAAGAGGTTGAATAAATTTGTAAAACCATCATATTCATTATTGTGTAACTTACCAATGTATTTTTCCAAGGCATTACTCAGTAAATAAAATAAAAATAAATAAATTTAAAATTCTTTTTATAGAGTCTATATTCCCTACCCACTCACTACTCAGTCATATAACTGATTTTCAGTGGTGGGACATTAAACCAGCAAAACGACCAAGCCAACCCTGTAGGCCCCGACGCAATCAACGAGTGAGAGAAAACCAACAAAATATCGATATTTTTTAATAAGAAATATATAGCAATCAGTGGTATGGACAGTGGCGAACACCCGCGGATCAACGCCAGAATCAACAATGCCGATGCCCCAAGCCCCCCCCCACACCAACAACACGTCGCAGTCATTACGATAGGAAGCTTTTTGAAAACACATAATATTCTCGCGTTGAAGGATGAGCCTCTTTTCATTGCCTTTGCTTTATATACGATCTAAAATGCACCTCTTTGAAAATACTAATTCTCCTAGACGTATTTGTACTCGTGGTTATACTCATTCTACAACCTTCTGTTATGATTGTGACAATTAATGTCATTGTCTTGCTAATCATTGTATACATGTACCTACCTAAAAAATAATTAAATTACCTGATCGGGATGGATTCGTAATTTCTGAATTGTATTAAATATTAACAATTCCACCTACGGGAGTGTTTCCCGACCATCCAAATCGAGAAACCTACTACAGTGTTGAATGGTTTATTGAACACTCGTCAATATTTGAAGAATGCGTGAAAGTGCGTTCAGCTCGAGATATATTGCTGTAATTCACTTGCAGGTCTAATATAAGAGATTTCAAAGGTTCTCTGAAACTTTTTTACAATTCTGATAGCAGTTAGTTTTGTGTGCTTTTTTTTGGGTTAGCAGTAAACAAGTAAGTCGTCTAAACTTTCTGGGGCTTATTTGGGGGGGGGGGGGGGGGGCTCTTCCTCGAAATCCTCCTCCCCTTCGATGCGCTACTGAACAGTGGACACATTCAAATCTTTATAACATTGTTGAAAAGTAAAATTATAAATTATGTATAGATGCACGTTGATACTTTTTTCATTATCGATTATCTAAATGGTAATGTCATTATCGAATCGATAATATCGATATCACCAACAAAGCCTGTCCCAACGTTTAATGGAACAACAACAACAACAACAACAACAACAACAACAACAACAACAACAACAACAACAACAACAACAACAAACAAGTGTGTCAAGTGTAAGTACAAACAATCAGTCTTTAGAGTTAGGTTCGTGCCACCATTGACCAATTATTTGATATTTTGGTTATCGATTATCGAAATTATATCGATTAACTTATTGATTATCGTGTGCACCCCTAACATTAGTATTTTAAAAACATGTCAGTTATTTCTCCACGACGTTGCTTCTTTCCACGTGGTTCACCCTAATGGATGTTAAACAGTCGCTCACGTCCCCGTACATATTACATCCACTTTCCTTGGTTTGGTACACAAACTCTGTCTGGATGCACGGAGAATACAGGTCGGGACCGAACAGGGCGTATTTTAACTCAAACGACGCGTTATTTATACTCAGGACCTGCTCCACAACCGACTGGCGGAAGACTCGGATAAACTCTTGGTTTTAGAAGCTTTCAGAGACACATTCTCGACGGGGTTGTTTATTTTTATTTAAAACGTTCTGGGCGGGAAATTCTCGTCACTCTTCACTAACGTCTCACGTGGAATTTATAGCGTACTTTTAGATCTCCGACTTTTCTTTTGGTGAGTGCCGATAAAGTATGTTACGTGTGTGTTAACGTAGGTTATATTTATAGGTCCAACCATGGATACTAAAATACACGGCAACACAACATGAACATAGCCAAAGCCGTTAGAATGTATATTTATGATTTATACAGTTTTGTTGGTTTCAATTTATAATTTATGTATCAAAATTGTATTCGTTAATTCTTTTAATCCTACCTGTTTCGTATTTATATTTGTTGTATCTATTGAAACTTTTTTCTGTATACAACAATACTGTTCGAATAAATCAAAATAATTTTTGGATGAGCGAAGCGAAGACTTCAATTTTTTGGATGAGCGAAGCGAAGACTTCAATTTCACTGACACCCCAAAAAATGTAGCTCGGTATGTTTTTTTTGTCTGTTTGTTTGCACGCTGCCGGGCAAACGGCATATGCGATCATGATGAAAATTGGAGGGGACCTTCGAAATCTCTGAACTTAGACCTGCCACGTTTTTGGGTACAATCGAGGAAATATTTCTCATGAATCGTACTTTTACGAGTTTTTTCGAGATTAAGTGAGATATTTTCGTGACATTTGGGCCGATTCTGACCAAACGGGTGGGGCTATACAACGTTCATATTTGATTTATTGCTTTCAGAAAGAAAAAGTTGAAAAAGTTAGCCAGAATCCATAGAATAAAGGTTTTTAAATGAGTTTTTTTTTAGGTTTATTAACAAGTAACAATAGAAACTTGACAACAATCACCTACAATGCATTCAAAAAGCATTTGCAAAGGAAAAGTGGTCCTACGCAAACTAAAAACTTACAAAAAAAGCTCATCCATCAACGCGGCGGGACAAAAGCGTTTTCCTAGTTAAATTCAATTTTATAAAACAATTCAACTGTAATATTGGAAAATTAAGCTGACATTTTTTCGCTGCTTCAAATTCTACAGTTCTCCTTTTTCGCTTAGAGTGCAACATATAATATCAGACTCGATTTTATACATTGAAATTAAATAGACACAATCTATTTAATCTATTCTTAAATATATTATATAAAATAATATGAGAATGCATTTTGTTTATAAATGCATTTCGTAGTTGTAATAATACAATATTTGCGTAATATTTGCATACGAAGTGTTGATTACCTGCAAGTTCAACATGATGTAATATATTGTAACTTTGCAATACAAACTTTGTGTCTTTATTTTGTTCACTTAGTAGGTGCATTTGCACACAGCTGGGCGTATTGCTATTTGCTAATGCTGATCACTTTCAATACAATCAAGACTCGACGACTAGACAAACCAGATCTTGTCTCTCCAACCAGATGTTTTTAATGTATACTCTTCCATAAACGTGCCTCGATTGATTCCCATTATAATGCATCGACAGGCCCATTTCAATTTGCATTCTTCAGCCATTTTTCGATAGCCTACGTCCGATCGCGATTTGGCACTGACAAATTTCGCTAAATAATCGTTCGTCAGTTGGACATTGAAGTCGCCGAATCCACGTGATTTTTTCCCATCGTTTCCATCTCCTGACATATTCATCAGTATCTGGAAATCCAATTATAGAATGCCACTTGGAACAAGGGATCTTTCGTAAAAGGTAAGGTTATTTTACGAGTTGGCAAGGCATTGAATGTTCGTCGTCGGTCGCGTTTGAGATGTTGATGAAGCTTTGTTCGTAGGTCGCGTCCGCTACCTGCGACCGTGCGCCTAATAACATTACTCAGGCTGCTGTGAGTGACAAAACAATAGTGGAGACAGGATGGCGCCCTGGCTAATGCGGCAAGACGATCACTGGTTTGGGGGGGGGGGGGGGGGGAAGGGGCTTTGAGGGCGGCCGACGCCGTGTCGTTGAGTGTATTTGTATTTGGTTCACATCAGTATTTGTTTTGGTGAAGTTAGTTTACTACTGCTTCAAAGATGCCTCTACCGACTTTGTTATGGGTTTAAACCTGATTTTGGAGCAAATAAACGAAATGTATTTTTTTAATGGGAAAAATTGTATTAAACAGTATTATAAATTAGTTGACCATTGGAGAAACAATAGTTTCTCAATAAATTGCTTAGATCGAATTTTGGCTCACATTCATAGTTAATATTTTATTTTTACTGTGGAGTGTTTACGGAAAGTGACGCGGGAAACACTCCCGTAAGTGTAATTGATTGAGCAACCATCAATAACTTTTCCTACGACCATGCGGCTAATAAAATTACTGCACCCCCCCCCCTCTCCCCACCCCGTTAACTAAGGGGTGAAAACGTCCGACCGGCAGTCGGAAGAGCCGGGTTCGATATCCGGTTGAGATGGATTTTTTTTAATTTCTGGATTGATTTCCAAGTCAGCAAAAATATATTTATCACACTTGTGCTTGCGAGAGCGGGATTGATGGCTTCACTTTCATCTGTGATTGGCCCAGTGAATCAGCGGGCGTCTCGTACACACGACAGCTGTCGCATGCAGCTATAGCGCACCACGTGGCGACGCTAGGAACTACGCCCTCGTTATATAATTAGCGTCACTACCGGCTTCACATGACACACACACTCCAAATAGACGCCATTCATACGAGAGAGGTTGTCGACTCGACGGCTGGACTCCGTGTGAAGGACTCTGTGTGACGTAAAGTCCTGGGTTTGAGGGCGATAATATTATATTTACGCCAACAAAAAATAATATTAAAATTGAAGAGCTCCCCGGAACAAGAATAAAATATGCTATTCTGTCAAAAATTAATTTGATCAACGAAAACGTTCGTTGATCCATCACTTTACATAGTGGCGCAAACTGCGTGCAAAAAGTGCGACGAATATTATCTATTCAATATTAAGTCTGTAGATTAGTTTTTTGCTTCTCCTGGACATTTTTCATTTTGAAAATTCATCCTAGTTTCGGGGAGCTCTTCAATTATTAAAAAATAAAAATAAAAATAAATATTATATATTTTTTTATATACGAGCACGGTTTACTGGAGGAGTGTACTCTATTATCTGTGCTGGAGGTGCCGACCGCTCCATACGACGCACTTGCACGTCTAAAGTAAACTTACAGAATTTGTCATAATAATCTTTCACACTAAATTCACCAGAAATTAAAATTCTAAACAATTAGGTATCGTTATGCAGTATGTGAAGAGAAATTGTTCACACGACAAAATATGATAATATTGTAAATCGGTGCCCTAGTAAGCCCTGAAAGGTCATAACGCGTTTTTTTAGGTTTCAAGTGTAACTTCTTGATTTAAATTAGGCATATTTAAAAGTATATTTTAGCCTATATAACATAAACTCATCATTTATATTGTTGTGTGTTTGAATTCAAAAGCAATCATGTTATTTTTTATAAGCACACCTATTGTGATATCTGGACCCAGGGATATAGTTATTCTAAATTTCAGATGCAAGGTCAAGTTTAATATTATAATTATAATAAATGTAGTATTATATTTCGTGGCCCATGCATAATGTGTCTAGCATCCCTCAGTGGCTTTGAGACCAAACCATTGCATGTCAAGTTTCTCCCTTATTTTGGTACCACTTATCACCATATGTTACCTCTTGAAATAAATAATAGCTTATTTTTCCCTACCGTGACAGAGCAAATTAGAGATATTCCTGGCCTCGTGTAGGAATTCTTCCTTGCACACGTGGAGGTTTCTAGCCTCACTCAGCCTACCCTCGGTACCTCTGGATTCTTTGGATTGTTTTGAAAGGTATTCTTATTTATTACTGGCTTTGTTTCTTCCACGTCTACATGTACGGGATTATGTTCTGTGAGTATTGGGAATGCTATCGCTGATATACGATATGGTAACAATGTTGATGGTGTGCATACTTGGGATTTTGAGGCAGTGATATAGTATTATATAGTTTTGCATAACTTGTCGGAAGATCATTCGATTTTGACGATGTGAATTGCATGGTCACTGTACTAACAATGGGGGCTATATTATGCAGTTCAATTATGATATTTGTTATGTATTTTATGAAAGTTTGTTTTTAGTTTTCTTGCAACTTTAACATGTTTCGTTCATTTTATTATGCCTATGTAGATAAAACAAAGATTTTTGAAAATACTTTTTTGACAAGCCCCTTTCATTTCTTGTTACTCGCACCGCAGCCATCTGCAATACAATTTTTTCAAGCTTTGCATGAACGCAATCACGGGGTAAAGTGTATGTTCTTTTGTGTTTTTAAGGCTGTATCGTTGGGTGTCTAGACACCCAACGGCTGTATGTTTATTTTTTACAATTTTATATTATATATATATATTTTTTTTATATCTGGTATAATTTTATTTGCAACGATTGGAAACAAATTGTTGTTTGACCTTTTATACAGATTATTTACAAATGATCAGTCACATCGTGATAAATTTGTTTCAATGATTTCCTTATCTTATAATTTTGTATTAATTGTTGTCGCTATTAATTTTAGTTGTGCTAGTAAATTATTATAGCAGCAGTAAACAAAAAGTATCGGTCCCTTTTAAATCAGTTCAGTGAGTGAATATTTTCAATGTTGGAGCACTCATCCAAGAGCCGTCTTACTCGTATTTATATTTTAGTTTCGTACTTACGAGATGACTGAAGCGTACGCATGTGAGCTCTTCTCTTAGTTTGTTTATTAGCAAAGTGGTTAAAAGCTTCAGGATGTGAAGACTAGGCTCCAACGTAAATACCGCGAATGCCAAAAGCTAGAAAACGAATCAAACAACATCACTTTCTTACACTACAAATAATATCCGGTTTGAAGGACGTCGTCCTCTGTAAGCGTGGGTTCGATTCTCAGTCAAGGTGGATTTTGTATTTCTTTTCGTGGTAAAACTTATCGTGATTAGCATATTATTATACTTGGCGTTTAAGTGCCATCCCTAGAAGAGGCGTGCACATAGATTGTTATAGGCAGCTAGAACTTACTGTCACGTTTTATTTTTAATAGGATTTTTATTCGTAACTTTCAATATTTATTTTACACTTTACTTACCATAAAAAAAATGTATAAAGTGATGACTCCGTATAGCTTTGCGTATAGTCGTATACATATATATCTATAATAATTTTTATTGGACATTAGAAAATATATACAGTATTTACTAATAAAAAAGTTTCCACCGTGTTGTCCAGGATAGGATATCTATATACAAAACTACAAAGTGAAGAACAAAACTATATCTAAATATTGATCCATAACTGAACCCGAATCGGCAAAATCTATTTGAAATTTTGCTTATTTCTAGTTCAGGCAACTCATTTCAGTTCGAGTTTATCCTAGTTATATGTTTGATCCCTTTTATTATTTTATTTTATTTATTTTTACATTCACTACAATACTTTGTTTGAATTAAAATGTCAGGATTTGGGTCGGGTTTGGTCAGAAACCCATAATTGTCAAAATCACTTATAAATTAGTATGTCCGCGTATGATTTCCCGAAGAATATTGCTTTTGTTTCTTGTTTTTAAATCCTAAGGGAACCATATGGGTCATAACGTTTACCCCTTGGAATGTCTACATGGAACCAGCATCAGGTTTGATATCGGTTTATACGCAGTCCACCTCTTAGAAGGCTATCCCGCTTACAAATACAAATACCTCGACAGGCAATGCATTATTCATGGGCTAGTCGTGATGTAGGCATTTTTTAGGCCCATTTAAAGATAATAATGGATGAAAGATTGTTTTGACTCAATACGTTTTCCACCTTCTTATTTATTGGGTCGTTCTGAACGTTTTTCTCTGCTCGATGGGCTATTGTGTTCGAAACATGCTCGGCTAACATGGAATGGAGGTTATGGTAATACATGTCGGGATCGAGTGGACAAGACTGTATTGGTCAGGGGTATCCATGAGATCTTGGTGGGGGCAATAAATAATTGTAGTTTTTTTAACATTCTTTTAACATTCCTTATTTTCGATCGTCTAACATTTGCACAAGTTACTTGAATTGCAGCAATTTTAGCAACACGTAGAGATTTTAAATTTATACGTTAACTTTATTTTTGTAAACTGTCTTACAATGTTGTGTAATGGAAAAATTACAAAACATACATTAAAAATATAAATAGATTGTTGGCTGAGGAGCGACGACGCAAAACGCAATATGTCCATCCAGATAAAAAACACACAATTACAACAATAACCCAGCATTCAATTGGGACATATTGCGTTTTGCAGCAAATAGCCAAGTTTCTCATCAAATAGCATGGTAGATATAGCGTTTTGCACCAGCAGAAAGTTTGTAACTTTTATTTCTTGATTTTGTGAAGGGTCTGATTTTTTTTTTTTTTTTTTATTTTCGGATGGACATATTGCGTTTTGCGTCATCGCTCCTCGTTTGCTCAAATTTAAATTTGGAAAATATGTCAAAGTTAAAAAGTACCTAATCCGTTATTCAGATGTTAAAATTTCATAAAAATATGTTCATACTATACGTTTAACCTTGGTTTTGTAGTAGGCGACTATGACGTAGATATGTTAGTACTTTAGACAGAAATTTAAAAAGTGACTACACCGGGGATCGAACCCGGGACCTTGGCTGCCCGGGCCATGCTCTTACCAACTGAGCTATGCAGCCACTAATTTAACTATGTGTAATTCTTGGTCTGTTTATACATTGCAAATAGTTAATTAATGTTAATTTCTGTCTAAAGTTATAATATATAAAAATGTTTTCGTTTTGTTAGGCCTTTACAAAACGATAATCAGATCATAATCCGATCAGATAAAAAATGAACCAATATTCGTTCATCTTCAAAATTATTGTGATTAAGTTGTGTGATTTTTCAATTTGACCATATTTCAATGGTTAAATTATATCGGTCAATTGACTATCGAGAACTACAGAAGTATACAGACGATTTTAATTTCCATCTGCTACTATCGACCCAGAAAGTAATCATGCGATCCGCGAACATATTTGAGCCATCTCTACTGGGTTGTTTTGTTTATGACATGGGTCACTGACTGGAAGTAACGGGATGGACCGACCAGACGATTTATCCATGTTCTCTCAATAACCTGACGCTGGGAAGTAATTAAAATTCCGCGCCCGACTATTAATCGCGATAATATCAACATGGGTGAGATGATATCGATAGGTACAGGTACTTTATCATGTTATTACGGCATGGAGGTACTCGCTCGCTCACCGAGCCGTCTGGGATTATTGTGGATGACAGCTGGAGTCTATAATACGCGATTTTCATAGTCACGTAGATCATCTCTGAACTTGCTTTGTTCGATTATTCCTTTCTCTTCCAAACAATGTTGAACGACGCCCACTTCAAATTGTAGGCCTATTAGAAGACTATTACGTTTAACTTTACAGCCTGCAATAAACTCTAGAAAATAACACAATGGTGATGGGAAAGTCGAAGTTGGATAGTCACTTGTTCGTTTATCGTCACCGGAAATTTCATAAAATTGGATTAACTTTGGATTAAAGTTGAAATGAAGAAATTTTAGAAATTCATAGCAATATTTATAATAACATCATTACAATTTACAATTTTCATTTGCAAGGTATTTGCTAGACTTGTGTTTTAAAGTGTTGTTTATGGCATTTCATAATTGATTAGCTTTTATTTTGGAGTAAGCTTTGCGAATTGAACGATCTTCTTTACGTACCTGACAGAATACTCCAATATTTCTATTATTTTTCTACTTTCTGTATTCTATTCCCTCATCTGCAAGCTGCATCAGTACCTTCATGACGTTAAAAGTAACATAATTTCAAAATAACCACCCATTTTTTTAATTTCATTTTTTATTTTGTCCCAGTAGAGTTTAAAAGTTACCATACTAAACACGTTTTCAAGGGCTCTTTGATTCCGTGGTTGGCTCGAATCTTCTCACTCTTCACAATATTTACCCAGCTGCGTTTGTACAATATCCCCTAAGAGCTTACATGAGCCGAGTGGGCCACAATCTATACGATGCTCTTTCTTCTTATCATTTCCTGATACATTATTTTATTTGTGTTACTACCTTGTCGGCATCCGTATTCTCCGACAAAACGTGCATACAGTTTTAATGGGAAACTTGCTCATCACTAGGTGTATAGATAGGCCCTGGAGTGTTAGGAAAGGTGGAATGTCCAAGAGTAGTTTATAGTGTTAAATCTCAGCATTACCCTTTGCTTTCGAGAAACATAGAAAAAACCTTCAGTCGGGATTGCCGGTGACGCGTATCTATCCGAAACGTCCTGAATTACTATCGCGTCTACTGCCTTCAACAAATAGTTTATATTTCTACCACATAACTGGCGTTTCCGTTTGTTAACGCTATTAGAAGACCCAAACACTTTTGTTATTTATTTGTTTTGCGTATTTACTGAGTTTATGCAATTTGATGTGATTCAAATAAACAAGAAACTACAAATAGATAAATAAAAAGAAATACCATTCTCGTGTTCATCCCGCCATACATGCCCCTCTCTGTCTGTCTAACTAAAAGGTATTTTGAAGTTTGCGAAGGTATGTGAAAGATGTCTGATGCGGACACATCACTACCATCAATTTAAAACCACGTGAAATTACTGTTTTTTATTGATATCTCGAGAGCGCTGCAAAATATCGCAAAACTGTTTGCAGACAGCTATCTGGTTTTGTGCGGACGATCGCCTACATGAAATGTTTTTGTAATGTGATGGTAATTAAGTTATTTATTTTATTTATAATTAAATTCATATCTGAAATACAAACTGCACCGATTATTATATTTGAATATTTTTACTTGCATTATATTGTTTTAACAAAACCCACATAGCTGTCTGGTGGTGGGATTCGAAACCGAGACCTCCCGAATCAGAGTCTTCTTACACCACAGATAATAGAGTACACTACGTGATTCTATTATCTGTGCTTACACGTTACGCACTAGCCATGCAGAGCCACCAATGTCGCACATATATTTCACTCATTATCCACGAATATTGGAATACGTGTCGTCAATGCATGAATGCATCACTGTAAAATCTTGAGAAAAAAGTTTGTTTTGATTTCACAGCTACTAAATACGAGTTCCTAAAATAGCTAGTTAACCACACAACCGGGATTTAACAAAGGGTGTGAACGAATATGTTATCTCTACTGCAGCAACATAAATAGGATACAAAGGATGAAGTCCCATGTTTAGATACACACGTACGCCTATGTTTATAGTTTGTTATTTCGATGGCGCGCGACGCCCTTACCCCGTCTAAATATTGTGATTACCTAACAGTTAAACAAACAATCGTTGCAACATAGACGCGTTGTCTTGACACTTTTTACAATCTATTATTAAACTAAATCACTTGCGTAGCTACAATGTTGTGAGATTTGTTTTGCCACAAAATCGTATTTTAAAAGTACCAATTCCAGATGTCCGGGCTCGTTTTCCGTTGCCCTACGGAAAAAAAAATATTTCTTCAGGGAGTCAAACCCGAACTTTAAACAAACTAGAACAAGCTGAACTTGAAAGCGAAACGTGGATCAACCCACACAATTTCCTTCCTGTAGATAATTTGATTTTATGTAAATCAATCCAGAAATTACAAAATCCATCCCAGCGGGGATTAATTTCTGGATAGATTAAATCATAGACATAAAATCTATTACACCTACGGTAGTATTTCCCGATTTTTGTTTTGAGAGATAATTTGAGTTCAAGTTGAAAGTTATACATGCAGCTTAAACTGTTTGTATTGGAATGTAACCAATTGCTTTCATCACGTATGAACTTAAATTATCACATTTAATTTTTTTTTAAAAAAGATCATAACTTCATCCATCCCGATTTAATCTGTATTTAGAGTCTACCCACTCATCACATATAACTGATTTTCAGTGGAGGACAGTAAACCAAAGCGACCAAGCCAACCCTGCAGGCCTGTTAATTATGTGGGTTGGTCCTAAAAGTTGATAGGTGTCACCTATTGCTTTCATCACACATGAACTTAAAATGCCACATGTTTTTAAAGATCATAACTTCAGCATAAAATACCCATCAAACTGATTGGTCAGTTAATTAGTGGGTTGGTTTTAAAAAGTTCATAATTTTTTCCACTTTTTGAAATTATCTATTCCTATGTCAGTAATACAGAAATGCACTTAAGTAAAAAAAAAAATAGGTTGATCCACTTTGAGTCTGAACCCCTCAATTTTGGAAAAAAGTAGAAAACCAGTAACAATTCAACGTCTTTTTTTACTTGAATTATAAAAATGTATATTATGTAATTGTCAATCATGTTGTTATTTTACAAGTTATGAACTGATATAATAAAATATTAACCCTATGATTTCTACTTGCAGGTCTACCAGGTGGCGTACGTGATCGTCAAGTCGGCCATTTCACCGCGTCCCGCCAACTGGATACTAGAGCGCTCTGTTGACGGTATTGTGTACCAACCCTGGCAGTTCTACGCGCAGACGGATGACGAGTGCTGGATGCGCTATGCGATGCCGCCAACCCCTGGGAAACCATCGTACAAGAGCGACTCGGAAGTAATATGCACTTCTTACTACTCGAAACTGGAGCCGCTCGAGGGTGGAGAGGTGGGTTTGGTCAGGGAGAATATCATATTGAAGCACTCTAGATGATTTATAATTTTATATGTATTGTAGACCAAGAGAAAAGTGAGATGATCAAATAATAAAATATGATGTTTAAGAGAGAGATGAGTTTTGGGAAGAATAGAAGCAGAAAGACTATGGGAGGGCAGAGAGAAATGGTTTGAGCTGGTGGTAAGATTCAAGAAAGAAGAGGACGATATTGAAGGAGAAGAAGAAATGGAAGACAAAGAAATTGAAGAAGAGGACATGACAGGCCTGACAAGCCGATGTTAATAAACTCTGTGTGCCCATGAAAATAGGTTACATAAATAAATAGGTAAATAGGTTAGGGCTTACGTTGGAAACTGGTGTAAAGGAATATACTATCTATAGTGATTATATGTGTTACCTAGTTCAGGTGTATTCCTTTGTGACATTACTTTAATTTAAAAATTCATGAAACATTGAATAACTAAGGGTCCATGTAATTAACATTCATATTTTATTTTCCAGAATTATTAATTTCCAAAGATTCACTCTCTGTAACATCTCACATAGGCCTAGAGTACGTAGTTATAAATCATGTAACTGAAGAAAAGATAGGATTCCAGTACTAGATCTTTCTGTGACCATATTAACAAGCAGCAATGGAGTATTATTTAAAAAAATCAATTGTAGTTTGCCTAATTCCCCTTTCCCCCCTATTTTAAAACATTTTTTATTTTGAACAAATGTGGCTAAAATATTAATTTAGATGAAATTGTTTACAAAACAATCTCTTTTTTTAAATTTTACAGAATACTGAACAAATTTCTTTGCAAAACAATGATTTGTACTTTATATTTCAAATTTCAAATCTTCTGATGGTTTATTATTATTTTGGTTTTTGGTTTTTATACCTTTTGTTAAATAATATTCTCAAATTTATAATTTCATAATAAATATTAACTTTGTTGCCTTTGTTGTCTCTTAGATACACACGTCGCTGGTAAACGGCCGGCCGGGCGCAAACCAGACGAGCGCGGAACTGCGCGACTTCACCCTGGCTCGCTTCGTCCGACTGCGCTTGCAGAAGATCCGCACGCTGAACGCAGAGTTCATGTCTCTCTCGCCGGGGCCCGACGACGCGTCTGTCACTCGGCGTCTGTTCTACTCCATCAAGGACATCAGCATAGGCGGACAGTGCGTCTGTTCGGGTCACGCCAGCAAGTGTGTGCAGAACGGAAAGCAGAGGGTGAGAGATGCTAAGTTACAACAAATTATTGCTATTGCCAAGTAGTTGTAGATTTGTGTGTGGGTGGTTTTTTATCTCCTCCCCCCCTCCTCACCCCCTGTGAGATTATTGTATGTATGTATTTTGCTATACATAATTCATTACTTTCCTTGAACGTAATGTTACTAAAGGCTCGCTTGAAATTCATCCACATAGTGCACACAGAACATGGAAAACTCTGCTGTGACAGAAAAAGTCAGTAATACTGGAAATGGAAATAATTTTATTTATAACAAATTTATAAAATGTGTTTTAAAATGTATACCAGTACTTTTTGTTTTTATTTGAATGTTAATTGAGTCCCTTTAATGATTGTCTTGAAATACATAATAATATAATGAATGCATCATTTAATTTAAGGGACCAATAAAAGCAATCGCCATTCGGATATCAAGTCGAAATCTTCAAACTAACTTACTGTAACTTTTCTAGTTGTAAAATTTTGTACAAACACTGGTACAGAGGTTTAGAATTCGAAAGCATATCAAATTTGCACAAAATACTGAACAAAATGCAAGCACAAAACATAAAGATACTCAAATAAAACCCCAACTCATGTTGATCTCAAAAATTCATTTTTTCGAGTGAGCAGCATTCCTCTAACCGCTAGGGTTACCAAAAACATATTTTTGTATAAACCTCGTGGTAGGATCATGGGAAGAAACGCATGTCAATCGGCGGTCATGTTTGCGTTTTTATTGTGAAGCACATACACGGATGGACGGAGAAGAGCTTCACTCCCTCCCTAACTCACCACTACAAAAAACTATGCTCTTCTTTTAAAACCCTATGTTTATCATTCACCTGATTGTGAGGAAAACTTTTATAAAATTGTTTCTTTGCTGTTATATCCACTTCTATCTTGGGAATACAACTCCTATAATCGATTCCACCCACTGCCTTTGTTTTCTCAACTAATGCTTTAAACATTTCCTTTAAACCATGAAGTCTTGTTCTATTGTCTCTTTAAGCAATCTGTCACTATCAATCCTGTTTTAAAATCACGTAATTTAATGCAGCCTTTGTCCGCATCCCATTCTCTATCTCTCTCTCTCTCTCTCTGTGGACATTGTCTTCAAAAGTGGATTTCTGTTATAAACATTCATCACCCTCAATGTCACTAGCAAACTCTTGTTTGTCTTCAATCGATCAGGTGGATTAGCATAACAGATTGCGTAGCCTATTTCCTTTCTTTGTTGTCTTGGTTCAGTTGATAAACTTTGTTATTATCTTAATCAAAATCTTAATTTGTAGCAGTATTGGCTAATTGCATGACTTTATTTGGCATGGCCCAAGATGGTTTTTATTTTATTCAACAATCGAGACAATGTTTGAACATGGATGGTTTTAACTACCGGTAAACTAGGTTCTATATCAAGGATGTGTATTATTTTTTACCATTACATTGTTAGTGAAAAAGTGAAAACATACAACTTTTGTTTTACATTTCGGATGGAAAGACTGTTAAGTGAGTGTAATGATGTTACAGACAGACATACAAACAATGTTTTGACCTGACTTTTGATAAAGCATTCTGTATGTCGTTTATTCATGAAAGCATTGATATGTTACTACAGGCTACAACTTACAACTTATGGATAAATTTTACTTTTAAAAATAAATAATATAACCTTGCCCAAGCCCCCAACACACTACACTTAAGTTTGTTTCTTTGGAAACTGAAACTGAAACTGAAAAAAAATATTAACCTTGATGCATAACCAGTCACAAATGATTACAAATGTATGAAAAACTTTTATGTAAGTACTATTAAGTAAGCATTAATTAATAGAAGTGTTCATAATTATTGTACAAATTTGATCTCAAAACTTCCTATATTTCACAGAAAACTACTTGTTATTCAGATATTGTTAATACTGTGAATTTACTAGTATGCAAATCAGGCAATAATTTTCTACTACTTATATTAGTATATATTAATTGGGCAATTTATTAAATTATTTTTAAAGCGTCATTTTCACTCCAAATTTGTGTAAGAAACAAGAAGGTATAAAATAAATGAATAAAATTTTTTTTGTGTTTTTGGTAAAAAATAAATAATAATGAGATATATTTTTATTTTATTTATTTATTTGACATCAATCATATTCAGTTTAAAACTGATTTACAAAGGACATCTAAATAAACCTACTTACATATATGCAGATGCAGCAATGAACTAACAGTAAAGTTAAATATTAATATTGTTTTGACAGATATATTTTTTATGATTTGTTTGTTTGTTTTTATATGGTCGAATAGTTTTAGTAGTTTGTACTTGACATGTATTGACAATTGTATGTAATCACATTGTGACGTCTCCCCGTTCCAGCGTCCGCAGTGCGAGTGTCAGCACAACACATGCGGCACTTCCTGCGAGCGATGCTGTCCGCTCTACAATCAGCTGGGATGGCGCGCCGGCACTCCGCAGGACAGCGCCGAGTGTGAGCCCTGTCAGTGTCACGGCCACGCGGAGAGCTGCCGCTACGACGACGCCATCGCCGAGGCCAGGCTCAGCGTGGACACGCTCGGACGGAGGAGAGGGGGCGGAGTCTGCGTTAACTGCACGGTAAGATTTGTTTTCATGCATTTACATTGCGTATCACTGCATATACTAAATAACTACCAGACCTACTTTATTTTGATCAAACATATTTTCATAGTAAGGGAAGTCGAAGTCATACCATGGAGTTATAAATAGTACTGGCGTGGTCATACTACACAAATTTTAACAAATGCCAATCAAATAAATCAATCCTGATTGCCCCCACATTTCAAATACTTTCCTGTAGATTTCTCAATATCTGTTGATGGCTCCTGTTTGCCAACACATTTCAAGATATTTTGTATATGCAACTAGATTGGTGGTTTTTCTTTGATCTTTGCAATATCTGTTGAATAATATGTTCATCTGACTTTTGCATAAACAATCAGTAGGGCATAGTCACCGTATATTTTAGTGTTTGTTGGGTGTGCAAAGCAAAGTTCACTAGTATTTGGCTATCCCCAAAAGAAAAGCATGCCTTTTATTTTTTGTCTGATTGTTGCTGCTGTCTTCAAAAGCATTTTAGTATTTATTTATTTTGTCCTCTTTTGTATGTGATAAATGACCTTATTAAAAAAAAATTAAAATGGAATGCAATTTTCAAGGGCTTTAGCCCCACTTACAACAATGGCAGTTCTAAATTTAGAGATATCCAGGGCGGCCACAAAACTTCATCAAAATCCTAAATTCTGTGTCCAATTTTGAACTACAAAAATGTATGTTGAAATAAATTTTACATTGAGCCCTATACGTGTACCTGAACCATCTGTGGAGATCATTGTCTAATTTATATTTATCAGAAATTTTAATTAGGTAATTTTTTTATTTTTATTTAAAATTCAATTTAGTATTTTAACTTTCCTTGGCACATAAGTTAAATAGGCTACTACAGATTTACCCCTGATGTTTCCAAGTGTTTGTTCCCCGTCTCCAGGCACACACCACGGGAACGAACTGCGACCAATGCGAGGACAACTGGTTCCGACCGCTGGGCGTGGCCTTGAACGACCCAACGCCGTGTCGAGCGTGTCACTGCGACCGCACAGGGTCAGCCGGTCGCTGCGTGAAAGACGAGGGTCACGGAGCTGTACCGGGTACTTGCGTGTGTCGCCTCGGGTAGGTAGTTGTGTATTGAGAATTAGTCACAAATTAAAAATGAAAAAGTAGAAAAACCACACGTGGTGGCGTCAATGTTTAATAATTATTTGGTAAATAAACATAAAAACATAGTTACAGCTAGCACTAAATCAGACCCTATAGATCTCTTTCACAAACAAAATTAAATATTTAGTAATAAATTTAATTTTACTAAAATCACAGAAGAGAACATCGTGACCTCAGTTAGAAAACTAAAAAATACTAGCTCCTATGGATGGAATGAAATCCCAACCACGGTGATAAAAAAATGTATAGCATTCATAAAACCCCCCTTAGCTTTGTATTTAATTCATCAACTAAAAGCGGAGTCTTCCCTGAGAGACTAAAATATTCAGTTATCACCCCTGTATATAAAAATAAAATCTTCAAATTATGACTATGCCAAGCTTATACATTTTAGAAATTTTAAAACAAACAATTAAAAGCAGACAGGATTTCACATCGAACACACAAGTTCACGCACACAACACACGACAGAAAGAGCATCTTCATCCGAGCCAATACAACACAAAAAAGGGACAGACATCAATAATAAATATGGGCATAACTTTATTTAATAGACTACCTCCTAACATTAAAAACTTAACAAGCACCGACAAACAGATCTTAGCAATAAAAACATACCTGATAGAAAACTGTTTCTACACAATAAATGAATACATCACCAATGAAAAAGATGACATGTTTACCTGGTAGATAGCAAATATATCACTTTTTATCATTGTTTTATCACTGTTTTATCATTGTTTTATTAATCAAACATCCTTGTTGTGGAAAAGCATTTTGTAATGTATGTATGTTTATATGGTAATCAGTCCGGAGTAGTAAATGCTCATTTATGTAACAGGCTATTTTTAGTTAGTTTATAGTAAACCAAATTGTATTGTATTGTTGTTTTATTTTATTATATATATGCATGTATATATTATATATATATTAATAATGTATTGACAAACCCAATGTTACAATGTAACCTACATGGATGCTAATAAAACTGAACTGAACTGAACTGATTATTTTCATGTTGTAGGCCTCGATTATATTTTGAAATATCAATTTCAAAAAGTGTGGTGTGGCCATTATGTGAAACAATTTGTGAAAAGGATTTTAAGATTCTAAGATTTAAAAATATTGAGTTGTCAAAATAGGGGTGCGGTCATTACTTGATGGTGGCTTATTACCGAGCAAATATGTACGTACGTAGTACGTAAGCAACCTGAGTTTTTTTTGTTCAACATTTTAAATTCTTTTGTGCATATTTGTTTTGCACTGTACTTATGCTACTTTTTATTTAAAAAGAAACTTTAAAAGAACAGGTTAATGTATTTAAAAGTTATTTACGATTAGTGTGGAAAAGGCCTACACTGCTCTTAGGTATGAAATTATATTTATTATGTAGCAATATTAAGAAAAGTTTTAGTTTTCTTCGACTGGCTGACATTATTTACAAAAATACAAACATCTGACAAAAAAAAAACAGCTATGTTGGTGAATAATATCAAGAATTGCAAAGAAGTTGTTTTAGTAAATCATTTTAACAAGGTGATCCATTAAAAAAGGTGTGAAACGGGTCATTTCGCCGCGTCGCGTGTTTGCACTTACTAGTGTGTGAGTTCGACTTTTCAGAACCACTGTGGGTTCCATCTTCAGGACGACTGCTTGTTGAAAGTGCGTTTACTCGTTGTCTCTCTCGTTCGGGATCGTATTTGCATGCATGGACCAACTACAAGCTACCAACTACCAACTACCAGCGAGATTGCAGCGGAGGCACACGTGACCAGCCCCATTGCCATTGGTCAATGCATTCAAACACGATCCCGAACGAGAGAGGCAACAAGTAAACGCACTTTCAGCAAGCAGTCGTCCTGAAGATGGAACCCACAGTGGTTCCAAAAGGTCGAACTCACACACTAGTAAGTGTAAACACACGACGCAGCGAAATGACTCGTTTCACACCTTTGCTTATATATTCGGGCCGCAAAAGTCTTAAATGATTTATAATGTGATCCGTTGTTTGTTTCTCTCAGTTTCGGTGGTCCCCAGTGCGACCGCTGCGCCCCGGGCTACCGAGGCTTCCCCTCGTGCGAACCCTGTCCCTGCGATCCCAGAGGTACCAACCTCGAGGACTGCGAGACCAGCTGCGTGTGCAAGCTGAACGCAGAGGGCGAGCGATGTGATCGGTGCAAGGTCGGACACTTTGGTCTGGGTGTCGACAACCCGCTGGGGTGCACGCAGTGTTTCTGCTCAGGGGTTGGCAGCATCTGTCAGGAGGCGGATCTGCACATTGAAACCGTAAGAATATGTTACCACTAATAACTAATTAGTAATAACTAGGGAAACGCCAAAGTCGTTGTCAAACGAGTGAGTGACCCGGGAACATCCCCTTTCCTCCCCTATACCCAAGGCTGGAATGATACCGAGTACTCAACACGTGGCTCACACACTCGTTTAACAACGACTTTGGCGTTTCCCTAGTTGTTTAAATTGAACATTTAAAATGCGAATCGTGTTCAAACGTATTAGCTTAAAACAATAACATATTTTCAAGATAAAACAAAATAACCTAATTTTTATTTCCCATTTAACACCCCTCAAAAATAATATGTGGGTGTAAAAACATAAAAAAGTTCGAGCTAACGGGCATCGAACCCCAACCCTCCGGCGGTAGGCTAAATGCTTACCACTATGCCATGTCAGCCACACAGGTTCCGTCCCACTAGCTGCTACTAAACAAATGCTATCGATATTTAAAAAAATCACCTTTTTATTTATTGTAGGCTTAAATCGCAATGGATATAGCTGATTTTGTTAACAGTTCTCAGTAAACTCGTACCGGATGTCTGTTTAAAATTTCAGCGAAATCTGTTCAGCGGTTTGGCTGATTTTCGACGTACAGACAGACAGACAGAATCACAGAATGAGAGCCGTTTGAGTTGAATGGAGACACTCGGTCGCTCCGCTCCCTCGTTTAATTAAACGAGTATTGTTATTTCATTATCAACATCTCTCGGTTCAAGAACCGACAATCTAAGGCATATTTAAATAAATAATATTATATTGTGTTATATGATATTTTAATTAATATTTTCACTCGTTTACTTATGTGTATTAAACCTCTCTGAATTTAAATGAGGCTTATTCTTGGTACATGGGCTATATACTACCAATTTGATCAACAGAACAGATGATACATTTTAGTATCATAGTTCAAAAAAGTGGCCAGCAATACACAAAACAAAATATGAAATAAATAAATACATGTATCATGTTTATAAATTGTATTTTCATTATTGAAAATTATTCATCAAACGTAAATTTACTTATTTTTGTTATTTATTCAATTTTTCTGTAACACATCTTACACCAACTATATATGTCATTATCACCAACAATTGTCTTCCGTCACCAGGTGATGATCGCCTCTGATTGGCTGGTGAGCGACCTGTCGGTGAGTCAGACGCTGCTGCCCTCTATAGACGAAGACACGCAACAACTAGTGGTGGCCAACTACCTCGTCTCGGCCGAGAGCTACTACTGGCTCGCCCCAGAGCCGTACCTGGGTAACAGGCTGTCCAGCTACGGGTCTAACATCAGCTTTAGTCTCAGTTGGGTGGTGATGAGAGGCGACACGAGCGGCAAACCAACGAGGGGACCCGACCTTATTCTAGTGGTGAGTATCATCACAGTTTTCCGTTTATCCAAAACAAACAAAAAACTCAATTTAACAAAACAAATAAAATGTTTATACTATCTCAAATTTTGTGTGTATGATATTATGATGAACGTAGGCCTTCCTATAAGAACCATTGTGCTAACCAAAAAAATTTGACAAAATGTTAATATTGATGGAAACTACAATTTCATATTCTGATTTTTTTCAGGCAATACAATAATTGTGAAACTGAATTGTGAATTTTGTGAAATATTTCTACTATAATGAATTATTAATTAGTACACGTGTAAAATTCCATTTTTAACATTTAGTCCGAATGCAAATATATATTATTTACTCATATTTCTTTCTCACGCAAAAATATCATTACGTATTGACTGCCTTACAAACAAAATTGTTTTTTCTTTAGGGGCATCTCTGTTTATTCCATCTCCAAATTCTTTACTTAATCATTTGTTGTGTAATCAACCATCAATGGCATTTACTTCTAAATACTTTGCAAAAAAAAAGCTTTGCAATTCAATCACTTTTTCACCTCTTATCGGAAAGTTACGTCCTTTATCCATCCCCACAAATGCCTAACTTGTACACTGAACAGTTCTACTAGGGTTGCCAACTCTGACCACAGGAAAAACCGGCCTTCCATGTAAATTTGTGGGGAAAGGACCAAGCACGAGGGGTTTGGGGGGCAGAGCTTCCCAATTACAGCGCCGCAGGCGAAAATTTTGAAATTCAGCTTTTTAGATTGCATTTGGTGCGTTTTAGAATAAAGTGGTGAGCTAGATGATATACCAAAACAATGTAGTTTTTGTGCAGTCAAAACTGGAAAACCACCAAAAATAAAAAAAGTCACTGAGGTAATAGGCCTAGATTATAATATTTCATCCGCTGATATGCCGAGTATTCATAATTCGAGTAGGCAATGGGCATATTTTTATTCATAAGTAATTTAGGCTAAGGATAAATTCCAAATAAACCACGAATAATTTTTTTGTCTTAATTTCAATTTCACCATTTCATTTCAGTCACTGTAAGAGCAATGTTTACTAATTAAGTGGGATTTGGGATTTGGGAAACGATGATTAGGATGGTTTTTAAATATTTATTTTAGTTTTTTGTGTATATTTAGTAATATTTTTAGTATAATGGGTTATTTACGTAAAAAAAAACGGCAACACTATTGCCGGTCGAAGGGACTGACCGGCAACCGGCCAAGTGGGGCAAAAACCGGCGTGCCGGTCAAAAACCAGCCGGTTGGCAACCCTAAGTTGTACTAATCCAGTGTTCTCCTGCAGGGCAGTAACGGTGTTCGCCTTGCATGTGGTGACCGACTGTACGAAGAGAACAACGCGACGATAACATGCACGCTTCACGAGAACGCCTTCTACCACCTCCCCGAGAACGTACAAGACATCGCCACGAGGTTGAGACGGACCGAGTATCACGGGGGGCGCGTCAGCAGGAAGCAACTGATGGGTGTTCTATCTGACGTGAAACACATCCTGCTCAGAGCCAAGTTTCACACCGACCAGGTCGAAGGGGGGTGAGTTCAGGGTTTACAACCTACTAATGATGGATTTGGGAATTGTGTTTATACTTTTATTTTTGTGTATCAAAATTATTTATTATTTATTACGATCGTGTTTTTATTTATGTTTTATGTCAATTTTTCCTCTAAAATTCATCAGCTTCCAACACATCTTTTGAATCCTATGAAAACACTCAATATTTAATTGATACAATTAGGAAAAGGCCAATCGGCTAGTTTAGTATGATTGGAGAAGGGTTGACAGGTTGGAAAAGCATAGAGAACATAAAGAACATAAAACTCAGCCTGAAGGGCTGGGGATGACAAAACTTTTCACCTGCTGATGACAACTGTAGCTAATTTAAAGTTGTTTGTTACCTTAATCCACGACGCGTTTCGTCCTTCTGGGACTCATCAGGCGGATGGTGGCCACTAACTAACTACAACTTTAAATTAGCTACAGTTGTCATCAGCAGGTGAAAAGTTTTGTCATCCCCAGCCCTTCAGGCTGAGTTTTATGTTCTTTATGTTCTCTATGCTTTTCCAACCTGTCAACCCTTCTCCAATCATACCAATATTTAATTGAGTTATACTTATTTTATAAGTGTCAACCAAGGAAAAAGTCATGCCTTCCTAGCAAAAAATATTTTTAAATCCTACTACTCTTTGATATGTACAGTATTACGGAATTCTTATAAGGTACATAGTACAAGCATGGTATAAATTTTAAAAGTTCTTTCTATGAATTTATTTTCTTGGTTAAATTAAAATTTCTAACAGCTTTTATTAGCTTTCCAACAAAAGTCCACAAAATAGTTCCCATTGAAAATAATTTTGATTTATTGTTGAGAAGCTGATTTGCTTTCATTTATAATATTTAAGTACATTAATGCAATTTAAATTGAACATAATAATATTATGATGTGGATCTAGTATATAATATTTTGTCATTCAATGTTCTCTTTTGGAAATCACTTTAATTTCCTGAAGAGTAAAGACTTAAAAAATTATGAACATAATCCATTGAATAATATGTTTACAAATCAAAAATTGAAAATAGATATATACTGTACTAATACAACATACTCTCACATTAACTACATAATCAGGACCTCTGTACTAGTATATTATTCAAATTTTGAACTATATTTCAAATTATCTCTGTCCACTTGCACTTCTCCAAATCCACGACCTCTGGTAGCAAAAATGTAAAATGTAGCGCTAGCAAGTGGTGAATCAATGAAATTTGAACCTTCCTTTACACATTCCTAACAAGCTGCCTAGTGCTCTGGTGGTAGTATGGCCAGCTGCATTCATTAAAATATTCCCCTATCATACCCCCATGATTTAGTGTTGAAGACTACTGAAGACTGAATTTGTCTTTTAGACTTATTTATTTATTTATTTATTTATTTATTTAACGTCTATCCTATTCAGTTATAAAAACTGATTTACAAAGGAGGACAACTAAATAAATCTAATTACATAGATGCAGACACAACAATGAACTTTGAAATAGTAATATTACAACAATGCATTAAATACTCAACAAATTTGATAACAAATAAAAAGGATATTAAATGCAATTAATAAAAAAACAAAAAAAAAAAAAGGGGGTGGGGAATGAAAAGAAAAGAAAAAAGAAAAGAAAAAGAAAAAAAAAAAAAAGAAAAAATGAAAGGAAAAAAAAGAAAGAAAGAAAAAAAAAAAAAAACATTAAAAAAGAAAAACGAAAAGAAAAAAACTGATTATTTTTCCCACTCAAACGAATATGAGGTTTGCCAAAAATCAGGAACAGCAAATCAGGGAGTAATCAATCTTTCGCGGAAGAAACCACCGAACGCGAATCTTCATTCTTGTGTTCAACCATCATTCTTGTGTTCAAATCTTGATAACAATTTAGTGCAAAAGATCTTGACTCTAATATATAATTGTATCAGATATATAATTATTTAAAATTGTTCAAGTCAAAAACTGATCATAGCAATGATACAGGACACCTAACTCAAGTTGCAAGTTCCACCAGTGGGCGGCAACCAGACAATCTAGGCAGAAAAATATCAATTGAAAATACATTGAATACATCAAAATCAAAGCAATAATGAACAAACAAAAAGAACTGTTAATGTTAATTCAGTTAAAGATCAAGCTTTGTACACAAATTAACAAATATATTGTTTGTCTGTGTAGCCTGTGGGAAGCGACCCTCCAGACCGGCTTGGTCGCAGGTAATGGTTCCCTGGTCCGCCACGTGGAGCGCTGTCTCTGTCCGCCCGGCTACACTGGACTCTCGTGCGAGACGTGCGGCTATGGTTATGTGCAGGTGCATTCGCATGACCCACAGCGTGACGCAGAGTGTCGGAAGTGCGACTGCAACGGACACTCCGAGACTTGTGATGCGTATTCGGGGCAGTGTGGGGTAAGTGATTTGATATTAGTTTTTAAGTTATACCCTGAATTTACATTTTTAACATAAAGTGCTGCAATCATAATTATTTAAATTATACATATAACCAAAATTAACTTTCTATTTCTTTCCACTATCTCCCTACAAATCACTTTGTTCCTATAAATATCGCATTTTTTCAACCATCATCAATTCACATCTTAGAAAATATAATTAATCCGGTAGGTTTGCTTACACTTTAAAAGGACATCACAACCATGGGATTTTTGGGAATGTAAACAAATTTCATGTAATGAATAGGAAAAACTAGTAGTCGCTAGTCGCTTTCTTGAAACAATAAGTAATGACACATGATTTAATAACAATAATATCGGTAGATGCGCGCGTAACTGCTAATAATGACATAGATATTGCGCACCCGTCAGGTCCTTGCAGATGTTCAAATATTTGAGAAGCGCGGTAAAGAACTTTCTCTGTAGCCGAAGATATACGCGTTTCCAAGCAAAGATAGATGGCAGCACTAAAATGCAACATGTCGGCCCGATCGCTGATAGAGGTCGAGCTGCCTACGGCGGGCGCTGTATATTCAGTTGGTTTCAACTTGATTTTTGTTACATTTCTAATAATTTGCGAAAACGTTGATGATGTCATATTGTCAGTGTATTTTATTTGTAAAATTCGTAAGTTTTGGGGATCGGCTTTATTAAAAACGGGAATTTAATGGCATTTTAAATTACAACAAATATTTAGTTATATGATGAAATTAACTCGAAAAAAAACAAACCACACTGTTAAAACATTAATCACAGAAACAAGTGTATCAAATAACGTTGAATGGTGAAAATCGATAATATTTTGCCAAGAAAATGTTGCCCAATAATAATAATTTCAATAATTTACTTGATTACCAAAAATCAAAGAGCTTCTAGCAAATAGCCCTACACTTCTTTTGCACCTTTTCTACTTCGTTTTACAATGTGAACGCAATCGGAGTAGGCCTATATAATATATTTATCTACTATACACTTGGGACTATCGTTTTTTTATATACATTTTACTAAAATTAGGCCTATTGAATAGGTGATGGCCTATTTTTATTATTGTTTTGTATGTCAATAATGGCATGACGCGTCATTCTGCAGACAGCTTTAAAATCTTGTAGGTCATATCATTATTCTTATTCAATAATAATATAAATCGTATTATCATGATATTATGTAGACCTATAATATTATGTAGCCTAATAAATGATTATGACTGTAAACGGTATATTTAGGCATACATTAATTATAAGGTTGAAAAGGAGTTAAGACTTGTGCATAAGCCTGAATACAATTAATATTATTTTTGTTATTATTTGTTATTAATATTATTATTGTTATTATGACTTTTTTATATAATTAAATTATCATAATAAAACTTACGGAGTACATCTCAATTAAAAGTGCCATAAGCTATACTGTGCGTGTGTTTACTATGAGTTGTGAACATTATTGACGGTTTAAATTTGATTTAGTATTTATCGTACTCTGTTAGCCTATTTTTGGAAGGCTATAGATATATATACCAATGATTTATTATATTATAATTAGAGAATTGTTATATGGATACAAATGCTATCCTCGGTTTCTCATGGGTGCATGGGGCGCAGGTCTGAATATAGTAATATTATTCTGGTGGACATGGTCTCGAATCCCGCATATATGATATTGGAGAGCGATTTAATCATTTTGGTGCACCCCAATGCTTTTGATAATCTTCAATTAACAGCATTTTGAAAGAGCAACGACAATGTACCTGTGATTGTACATATTCATAAGTGACAAACACGGAATGACCAGTGTTCTTTAAGTAAGCACATAGCGCGCTCCTCCGCCTATCACTGATCGGACAGTTGCATTATTCGTCACCAGGTAGCAACCCCTTTGCTTGGAAATGCGTATAGTGCTTAAGACAAAAACCACAGGTACCATCATGTTCTGTGGTCTTTCTTCTATGAACATTGTGTCAAGGTAAACATTATTGTTGAAAATTAAACATACTTTTGAGTTAATATTTAAATGTTTTGCAAAACACAAATTATGGTGTATATTTAGAGATACGTTTTTTTAGCACTTAAATTTAGAAAATTTAGCATTAATTTTGACAAATTTAGCATTTTGTAGCATCAATTGGTTTCTTTTCCACCAAAACCCTAAATGTAGGGTGTTTCTTAAACTTCTTCTGGTAAATGATGAATTGTAGGAACATTTCAATTCAATATAGTCACATAAAACGCTAGAATACATTACTAAACTAGTTCTCAATAGGCATTAAAAACATTATTTTTAGTAAAATTAGCATTTTAAATCGTCAAAATTAGCATTTTGTTGCATCAAAAACCTAAAATGCCAAAAAAAACTTATCTCTATGTATATTTGATGACCTCAAAACGAAATAAGATTGACAAAATGTGGTGATATTTTCAATTGCAAAAAAAATTGAATAATATCTAAGAAATCAGTTCATCATTGTATAAAAGTAAAACATTTTAAATAATAAATATCATAACATCAACTTTTGATTTGTACTACTTATTTTTGTTAAGAGGTAACCTATATTGTTTTGTATGTTAAGTAGGCTTATAATTTGTATATTATTCTGTTCCTTACGTTTTATGATTTCATGTTTTTGAATTTTTATTACCTTGATGTAAAATGGCAACAATGTTGTATTCATGTGTTAAGAAACAAACGAATTAGTCAACTCATTAATTAATAAGTACAGTAGGGTACATTAAAAAATATAGTTTTCAGACAAAACCAACACAATTTATTTTGGTTAGATAAAGGGTAGTAAATATGTAATCCATCTCCCCTCATCTTTCTTCTTACAGCCGTGTGAACACAACACGTTTGGCCCTCGTTGCGAGGCCTGCTTACCTGGTTACTATGGCGATCCTACGACATCGAAATGCGAGAAGTGTGCTTGTCCGCTCTCTGAGATCGGCAACAACTTCAGTCCGATTTGCGAACTCGAGCGAAAACCGAATAGTGAAATAAACCTTGACTCTTACGTCTGTACAGACTGTCCGATGGGGTTTGCTGGGCAGCACTGTGAAACGTAAGTTTTTCCAATCCCTTCAAGTACCGGTAGTCAACTATTTGTCTACGTACATCTGAAGAATAAACCATTGCAGAAATTATATATTTTGTTATTTTAGTGGGGAAAATTGTTTGTATTTGAGCGGGTTATTGATTGGCCTTGTGCATTTTGATCCTGCTTCCAATACAGAAGATTTAAAGGTACAAAATAATAATCAACATTCTATAGCAAAAATTTAGCTATTTCCGAAAAATATGTGTTAATTATTTCTCATCAAAAAATATTATGAATTTAATTTGAATGTTTATTTAATTTTGACTACTCGTCAATTAAACAGGTATACTCAATACCAATGCTTATAACACAGTACAGTGTACACTATATTTAACATTGTGAAAGTGATTATTTTATCTGACAATACACTGCACGTTAAAAAATAAATTTCAAGATTTAAATAATTTTGAGTTTCGATGACTTATCAGTCCAATAAAATAATTACAACTAAACATCACCTGCTCTAATAGTTTCATTACATTAACATTGCGGGAGTGATTGTGAGGCCCTTGTACCGTGTGTGACCAGAGTGTCCCGTCTCTTCCAGCTGTGCGCCCGGTTTCTATGGCAACCCGCTTCAGTCTGGTTCTACGTGCCGGCCATGCGACTGTAACGGGGGGCTGTGCGACCTGACGACCGGTCAGTGCCTGGGGTGTCGGGGTAACACCGAGGGATGGAAGTGCGACCGCTGTAAGGAGAATCACTACGGAGATCCCGCGCAACACGACTGCAAAGGTGGGTGGAGGGACTTGTCTTATTAAACGTAGTATGAGACAGGGCACACAAACTAATCTGCCAGAGATGCCAGGAACTAGTAACAATGCTTCCATGGTCAACCATAATTCAAGATCACAGACAATCTTTTTTTGCGTTACTCTTATAACATCTTTGATAGATACAATTTTTGCATGGTGTTGTAAATTGCATCCCAGTTTTATGCCCTTCAACTTTTAATTTAGTGTGCGACCTTTTATTATTGAGTAAATACGACAATGAACAATAACAGAAATACAGACTCTACATCAAAATAAATTTTTTTTGGCAAATAAAATTATAACACACAAAGGAACACTGCATAACTAAAACAATATGAATTTTTAGTGATGCCCATGCTTTATTCATAAGAAAACTTGTTTATTTTTCCAAATTTTAGCTCCAAATTCTTAATTATGCCTGTGTGCCGGGTCATTGAATGAGATTGTGGGCAGAAAAATTCATCATTGTGCATTTTTGACAATATGTTATCAATCCTTTTTAGACACACATTCTTAATAGTTTTTATTGTTTTAAATTTTGTTATGTCATTTTAAAATTTTGTCCTAATTTTTTTTTCACAATTAAGAAATTATAGTATCAATAATTTGATTTTGATTTTTTGATCTCAGCCCTAATTATTATTATTAGGGATGTCAAACGATTAAATTATTATAATCGATAATCGAATTCACTTTCACCTCCATAATCGATTATTAATCGATTTTAATCGTTTTGTACAATGTCGGTATAGTAGCAAGTTTCTTTCAAACTTCGGTCTGGTTTCGGTTAGTTTGAATCGCCCGCGCAAGGCACGAGTTCGCATCGGCGCCGTGGCGGGGACTTGAGCACGCACAACAATATCGAAGAAAACAGTCGGGAGCATAATCAAGAGGAAGTGGAGGGGTAGATAAAGCATACGAGATGAAATTGGCATCAATGCTGTGATCAAATTCAATTGTTTGATGCCATGTTGTCGAAAACTCTTGGCCTAGGCCGAAACACAACACCAGAGCAATCACTTTTGTCACACTCAAGACGCCATGTTACGTAAAGGTGCAACTACTGCTCGGCGTTTCAGGCGCGTTGAGTGCGTTTACTGTGTTTATTGACTGCCGCGCCAACTACGCCGCGTGGAACGCTTCAACAGAATGCAGCTTTAACTCCGCCCACTCCTTCCGACCTTGCACGGCCAGCGCATGCGCACATGATGACAAGGCAAGGCTGGTACGAACGATGTATTTTGCGACGTCGCTTCAATCAAATGTGGATCGGGAACAATCTCGAGAGCTAGAAAGAAATTGATGGAAACGTATCTCACGGGCGAGCAAGACATTAAATCGGCGGTTATCATGGCGTATTTGGCGGTAAAACGTAACGTACGGGAACGTTTCTCGCGGGTAATAGGCGGCAGATCTTGAAAACTAAATTTAAAAAAACGCAAAAATTTAAAATCGATTATTTTTTAAAAAATCGATTAATCGTTTTCAATTAATAATCGATTAATCGAATCGATTTAATCGTAATCGTTGACACCCCTAATTATTATTATGAATCATCAAAATTTTCTCGTCCTTATATCTTGGTACACCTCTTCTTGGTTCCAGCTTGTAACTGCGACCCGGACGGCTCCCTCTCCGCGTTCTGTGACCCCTCGTCGGGTCAGTGCGAGTGTCGGTCCGGTTACACCGGTAACACGTGCGACCAGTGCCAGGCCGGCCTTGGCAACGTCTCTGCCGGCTGCGCTCCGTGCAACTGTGACCCCGTCGGTTCGTCCGCGGAAGAGTGCGACCCGGTATCCGGACGGTGCGACTGTCGGGTGGGAGTCACCGGCTCGAGATGCGACCGCTGTAAGGAGCTACACTTTGGGTTCTCGGAGGAAGGCTGCCAGGGTGAGTGCCGCATGGTTTTGATTATTATTACTTTTGATAAAGACATGCATTAATATTATTGTGTTGCATTTGCACAATGAAAACTAACAAATCTGCAATAAATTTGATTATTAATATTCATCCATATTCCAAACAGTAGTACACAATTACAATAGTAATTACTCGATTATAGGCCGCCATCCCGTAATGGCCACACCTCTATGTTCACAGCTCAAACTTTAAACAGCTTGTTATAAACATTAGTGACAAAATAATGGCTTCTCTTAATGGTTGCATCCCACTTTTAAACTTGATATTTTATTTTTTAATTTACCCGAGGCCTACATTTTGATTGATTATTTATGGAGTATGCCCTATTGGCATGGCCATGGCTCAATGAATTTAACAAGTTTTCTGAGAAAATCAAAACTTTTTTACCTTTTTTTCCTTTTCTTTTCATTCCCCACCCTTTTTTATATTTGATTCATTAATTAAATACATTTTATATCATTTTTATTTGTGAACAAAATTGTTGTGGGTAAATGCATTGTTGTTGTAATGCTAATATTTCAAATATGTACTTAAATGGAGTTTATTGTAGTTTCTGCATCTATGTAATTTGATTTATTTAGTTGTCCTCCTTTGTAAATCAGTTTTTATAACTGAATAGGATAGACGTGAGAAACATGTAGAAATAGGGTAGGAGACCAACAGCTTACCTGAAGTGGAGTAGGCGCGCCGTGATAGAAGACATAAACACAAATAAACAAATAACACTACATTTCAAACGTTTCGGTCTATGTGACCTTCCTCAGTGAGTAGAGAAGAGTTACTGAGGTGAAAAACTAAAGCTATGTAGCCATTGGCTAGGGTGGGGGTGGGGTGAAGTGAAAGATGAGTGGGGGGTGTGGAATGGGTGACAGGGAGGGGTAGAGAGGAGGAGAGGGAGGACTACCTAAGGTTTAAGTTAGGTTTGTGGCGCGATTTGCAAATCCATTGGTAGGCCAGTTCCCATCTTCTCAGTTCTCCATCGTGTACAGTGGGAGGGAGTGACCTGATGACACAAACTGTGAAACAGGTCACGAAGGGAAGGCCATGCCCATTGGCATGCAATGCCACAGGTTTCTCGAGGTTCTCCTCTCTTACATCCTGTCTGTGCCCATTCATTCGGGTTCGGAGAGTATTAGTGGTAAGTCCAACATACTCGGCGGGACATCGGGTGCATCGAAGTTGGTAGACGATGTTGCTAGTGCCACAGTTGTTGTTGTAGACGTTAAATAAATAATAAATAAATAATAAATAAATATTAATTGATGAACGCTCCCAACCAATATTGTGACTTTTATAAGGACACATTTTTGTGGACAAAAAAGCAAAACTATAAGATTTGGTAAGTTTTTTTCACTCTAGCTTACACTTATCATTTAGTTTATTTATTATTTTAACACATGCAAAAAATACATTTTAGGTTGCTACAAAAGGGCAAAGATTAATTCACAATTCGTGTCTAGCAACCTACTAAACATTATAATATAACAATCATTCATCATTAAACCATAACATTGCCGTTTCCTGCTTCTGGCAGCGTCAGCTTGGGCCTAGCAACCAAATTTGTCCACTTCTTTCTATCCTCCCACAATCGTATCTCTTCCACATTTTCCCAGCTCTCTCCTCTTACCTCCAAGTCTCCTGCTATGGTGTCCTTCCATCTCTATTTTGGCATTCCCCATCTTCTTTTTCCTTCTTCAATCCTTCTGTCTTACATTTTCTTGGGCTCTTATTTTCCCTATTAAAATACATTAAAATAAATCTATTATTAATAAATTTATTGACTAGGGAATTACATTTTGAATCTTTTGTTCTCTAACATCTTGCATTGGGATTTGCCAGTCCAGATATTGTGTCCTTTCCTTCAAATGGAAATAAAATAAAAAAGATACTAATAAAATAAGATATAAAAGACACAATTTCCCAGTTACGTATGTCACCTAAGTCAATGGCAAATGTAAGCTATCTAGAAAATAAAACAGCTTTCCGAATCACCTAGTTTTGCATTGTTTGTCCACAAAGTGTACAATAAAATAAAATAATTTACTGACAGAGTATGCAAAAAATCTTTTTTATCTGGCCAGCAATCAATGTTTGGACTAGTATCTCCGGGGTCCAGTGCTCCAGCATACAACACAGTAAGATATTATCTTCATCAAGTGTATATTTTCATATAAGCACGGGTCCGGGATAACCAAAAACCACGAGTGAAACTTATTGTGCATTGAAATATTTGGTGGAGGTGCCGGGTATGGAAAACCTTCCCCCAAATAAAAAATGTAAGCCCTGTCCTCTTCACCCCAAGGGATACCAAAAACATTCTGTAGGGGCCTATGATCCTTATGGAAAATATTATTGTATTCTCCTTATTGTAAAACTAGGCTGCTTCGCGAACGCTTTTTCCAGTCGCGTTGATGGATGAGCTGTCCAATGATTACGTTTTTATGTGGAATCTCCTTACTTTTTCTATAGTTACTTGATATTACTTGTCCATTACACACCTGTAAAAGGCTTATATTAAAACCTTTATTTCTATGAATTTTGACCAACTTTTTCAACTTTTTCTTTCAAGAGGCACTACATCACCATAATCTTTATGTCAATGGAAAATACGAACGTTGTAGCCCCACCCGTTTGGTCAAAATCAGCCCAAATATCATGAAAATGTCGTATTAAAAACCGGAGAAAAAATCGTAAAAGTACGATTTTTATAAGAAATATTTTTTCAAATGTCTCTAAAATCATAACATATATGATTTCAGTGATTTTAAACGTTCCTATAAAGTTTCATCAATATCGGAGTAGCCGTTTGCCAAATATCACGAAAATATTGCACTAAAAATCGAGAAAAAAATCGTAAAAGTACGATATTTATGAGAAATATTTTTTCGATGGTACCCAAAACCAATACAGCTCTAAGTTCAGAGATTTCGAAGGTCCCCTCCAATTTTCATGAAGATCGCATATGCCGTTTGCCCGGTAGAGAGCGAACAAACAGACAAAAAAACTAACAAAAACAAAACACCCGAGCTATTTTTCTTTGGGTAACGTAAGTAAAAAACAAACAAAAAAACACAAAGTTAAATTGAAGTCTTCGCTTCGCTCATCCAATAAATGTCTATGATAAGTCCTGGAAGGTTTTTTCAGGCGTAAAGCACGCACAGACGGGCGGACAGAAAAGTGATTCATATAGGGGAACTTTGCTCCCTAAAATTACAATTTTATCAACAAATTAGTAAAATTAATTACGGTATTATGAATACTCTTGGAAAGATTATCTTGAATAATGATGAATGGCTTCATTCAATGAAAGTGGTTAATAGGCCATTAATACACCACTTAATTTGAAGCAAAATTTTGCTAAGTAGGGCCTAACTAGGAAAACGCTTAAGTCCCGCCGCGTTGTTGGATGAGCGTAATTGGTGCATTGAGCTACCATGTGTTATATGGATTTTCTGTTGTTCTGTGAAAAAATCATTACTTAGTTGAAGATTTTTTTTAAATTTATTTAAATTTAATGAAAAATAAACTTTAATCTTTAATTTTTTTAATTAATCGTAATTTAAAAAAAGAAAAAAATCGTAAATTTTCGATTTTCATAAGAAATAGTTATTCGATTGTGCTCAAATTTCACAAGAATATATTAATTCATAAAATTAAGGTTCTGTGAAAAAATCATCAAAATCGGATAAAGCATGTAGGTGTTAAAAGTCAAAGAATTTTTTAAAAAATCGAAAAAAATCGTAAAATTGCGATTTTGATGAGAAATAATTTTCCGATTGTGCTCAAAAACGTGGCAGTTCTAAGTTCAGAGATTTCGAAGACCTCCATAAAATTTCATCGCAATCGGATTATCGGTTTAGCCGGAATCGTGTTAACAAACAGACAAAAATACAGAAAAAAAAAAAAAAAAAAAAAAAAAAAAAAAACATTCCGGATTTTTTTCTCCAGTGTAGTGAAATGGAATCTTCGCTCCGCTCGCTACGCTCGCTACGCTCATCCAATCATCTTGGTTGATTGATGATTGAATGATTGATTGAAAGGCTAATTCTTGCCAAATAACACACATTAGAAATGTTTTGAGTTTTGGATGGTGATTTAGTCCAAATAAAGTTCAGTGCTTTCATTTTAATCCATCATAATAATTTTTGTTACTTCCTATTCACATTTCATGACAAATAGAATCAAAGAAATGTTTAAAAAACTAAAATTATTAGAAGTATTGCTTGATGTTATTCAGCATTATTGGCATTCACTGACACTCAACATAGGCCTACTACACTAAAATTTCACTAAAAATTTCCCTGTGAGATGCTTCAAGCCCAACTACATATTCACAAATCAGACAAACATTAAATAAACTGGCACCAATAAACTTAGTTTCAATCATTATTAACTGCCAATGAAAGTAGTTTGACATAGATTAGGAAGTCAAAAAGAGGTAGTTCTCGGTACGTATTAACAATATTTGGTTTAAAAAGGCCACGTATGGTGCTAGAAACATCAAAAGTGCTCAATTTGTTTTATAAAACAGTTAAAATGCATTATTCCTGCCAAGTAAAATAAGCATTGGTCTTGAGTATTAAAAAATAAATGGAGCAAAGTTTACTATTATTGTTCCTTGCTAGCCAGCGGTTTAGCCGAGCTCGTTTAACCGGTTCCCACTCGAACACCAAAGTTAAGCAGAATCGGGCGTGGTCATGGGTAGAGTGGGTGACCGCTCTGCCCTGAAATTCACGTATACCGCTGGTTAGAGCAGATGGAGGGTTCGAAAGCTAGTGTAACGGCTTCTTTCTCCTCGGCGTCTGCTCGGCAGTCCAGGTTAGTGGAGGAACCTGACTCTCAAAGTTACACCATCCTGTCGGATGGGACGTTAAGCCGTTGGTACTCTTGGTACTTTTCGAAAGGAGTAGGCTACGTGCCGGTACCGGGTACCCATCCTCCCTTCTGTTCATACCTTCATCCTCATCCATCACCACTCATCGTCTCGATTAGCCAAAGTGCATAAATATGAGACGTTTTTGTTTTTTTGGTGGGATAGCCCCGCCCCCCTTTCCCTCAGAGCGCAGCAAAAAATGGCAAAAAATGGGATGTTTTCGGTTTTTATCATGGGGCGAGACAAACGTACCGATGGATGGATGGACTAACAGAAAAGTTTTAGGTTTTAGGTAAGCTTTTCTACCAAATAAGTAGTGTTAGGCACATAGGCTAAAGACAGAAACTAAATACTATTTTATCAGTTGATGATTACCGACAGAGGAAGCTCGTGCATAGCGTCCATGACTGATCCGGAGGTCACGAGTTCTATCCCTGCCACTGGCAGTTAAGTTCAGTTTATTGACACATCAGGTACATTATATCTCGTCATACAACAACAATACAAACAGAAAAACAAATAATGCACAAAAACGTATACCAAGGCACAAAAGCAATCAATACATGTAAACACAATAAGATGCAAAAGATCTACAAAAAGCTTGGACCAGCACGGTAACCAACAGCAACCAAGAGAAGTGACAGTAATAAAAGTGTTCTGGAACCAATTAAAATATAATAATAAACAAAGAACAATAAAAATCACAGTAAATATTAACGTTTACATTAGCAGGTATCAAATATCTCGTCGATACTGTACAGAGCCCTAGTAATTAAGTATTGTTTCAATATGTCTAAAAGTGCTTGATTTTACAGAGTCTGTAATCTACCTTGGCTGAGCATTCCTGACTGATAGATTTGTCTTAGGTTATTTTCAATCTTTCATGAAAATGCAAGGAATTGAGTCCTTGAACACCATTCGGATTCGGATTCCCTTCACAACTTTGCTCTAACCCCAAAATATCTATTTAGACACGTGAAGCTATGGGATCATGAATTTGATTTTCCTTGGGCCAATTTTCTAAGAGAAATAACAAAATAATTATAATTTAGTATTTTTATGAAGATGTCAGTGGATCAATCAATTAGTTAAAAATAAGCACAGCTGTATGGAAGTCCTCAAGTTAGGGAGCGAAGATTACTGATGGCGGTGAAAAATGGAGTATAAATTTAAAAGTACGGGTACGGTTTTCAAGTCAAGGAGCGAAGACTGCCTATAATACACTATACTTATCTCCTCGTTCAAGTCTAATAGCGGAGGTGCCGAGTATGATCACCAATAAACCAAAGCGACCAAGCCAACACTGTAGGCCCCAACGCAATCGACGAGTGAGCGATAACCAACAAAAAATCGATATTTTTTAAAATAGGAAATATAGCAATCAGAGGTATGGACAGTGCGAACACCCGCGGATCAACACCAGAATCAACAAGGCCGATTCAGAACAATTCTGGATATTCTAATATTCTGATTCACGTTTTGTTTTGACCTCCAATTTTAAATTGAGTCTTTTGTAGGCTGTTTACAAAGGACATGTGCATCTAGTGTTCAGTGAACATTTCAACATTTCAAATAATTTTATCCTAGAGGAGTATTGGAAAAAAAAACTCAGGTGGCCTATTTTTGGTCAGACTGTCAGCTTACAAAAATTTCAATATTTTGAAAATATGAAAATATGCTCTAAATACGACCTTTACTCATTCTTACTTGATACACTTGCGAAAAACACAACCTCTTTGGAAAATTGGCATAGCTTAAAAGTGTTCCAGAATAAGCCTCTACATTGCTCTCTACCGGGCAAACGGCATATGCGATCTGGATCAAAATTGGAGGGGACCTTCGAAATCTCTGAACTTAGACCTGCCACGTTTTTGGGTACAATCGAAGAAATATTTTTCATATATATCGTACTTTTACGATTTTTTTTCGATTTTTAGTGCGATATTTTCGTGTTATTTGGGCCGATTCTGACCAAACGGGTGGGGCTACAACGTTCATATTTTACATGGACATAAAGGTTATGGTAATGTAGTACCTTTTGAAAGAAAAAGTTGAAAAAGTTAGCCAGAATCCATAGAAATAAAGGTTTTTATATTAGTTTTTTTATGTACATAATAACAATTAACATATTATATAATATATATATATATATATTAATAATAATATATATAATAATTAGTAACAATAGAAACTTGACAACAGTCACCTACAATGCGTTCAAAAAGTACTTTCAAAATTAAAGACATCCCACGCAAATTAAAACCTTACAAAAAATCTCATCCATCAACGCGATTAAAAAAGCGTTTGCGAAGATTCCTATTACGTGTATGGTATACAAAGATAAATATAACAATAACATAACAAATATAAAATTAAAAAAAATTGTTGACAACAGTTTGTATTTTTAGTAATTTTGTAAATTAAGTGAAGGAAAATAAGAGAGATATTTTATATAACTGTGAGACAATAAATTAAATTAGAAATTGAATCGAGCTATTAATCTTCTCTCATCCTATAAAACACTTTGGTTTCCGATACATTGGATTGTTTCTTTTACACATCTTGTCTCGTGAACTGAATCAAACTCGTCTTTTTTGTGACAGAAAAGAACAAAATGAGTTAGAGCTCCCGCCATAGCTCACGATACCCATAACTGATTACATAGAACCGTAGAACTGTTTAGCTTTTACTTTATTTTCTCATGTACTGCTACAAGTGCACTGCTCTCGTAATGTAAATGTGTTGCTCGTTAGTCTTGTGGTAAGCGTCTCTGCTTCCAATGCAAAAGCTCCAGGGTTCGATGCCCCCTACGGTCAGAAGTTTTTTAACTTCAGACTTGGACTTAAGTCCATCAGTTCTTGTCTTAGGAGTTTGTAAGCGGTGACTTTGGAGCCGTCCTAGCAACGAAGCACATAATAAATTCAGAGTTGTTCTGAATCGGCCTTGTTGATTCTGGCGTTGATCCGCGGGTGTTCGCACTGTCCATACCACTGATTGCTATATTTCCTATTAAAAATATCGATCTTTGGTTGGTTATCGCTCACCCGTCGATTGCGTCGGGGCATACATGGTTTGCTTGGTCGCTTTGATTTACTGTCCCACACTGAAAATCTGTTAAATAACTGAGTGGGTAGACTCTAAATACGATTTATTTATTATTTATGTATTACTTTCTTTTTTTTCGTATTTTTCTCGCCAAGCGAGATGGCCATTGTACGGCACAGTGCCCTCTGTAACCTTTTAGGGTAGCTAGGAAAGGAATATCCGAGGGTTGTTTAAGAGGACTCAATCCCTTGCCTCGCATGTACGACTGAAGAAAACTTAGGAAAAAACCTTCAGTCAGGGATGCCGGTCTTGACGGGATTCGAACCCGGGACCTTCAGCAAGGATGTTACTTTATTGTTTTAGTGATAGGGGATGGGATAGGTGCTGGTGATCCCTCCAGAAAGTTTGAGAATTCATGTGATTGGCACCACCACCGTTAATGAATGTAATTACAAGTGATGAAGTGAGTAACATTTTTAATAGTTATCTTGGTCTTAACCCGGCGCCGCCACCAAAAAGACCGACGCACGGTGAATTGTTTATTACTTGTATTCTTGTTCGACATTGTTGATTAAGTAGCTTTTTAATTTTATTTATTTATATAAAGTCCATCATATTCAGTTAGAAAAATTAATTTACAAAAGAGGATACCTAAATAAATCTAAATACACAAATGCAGACACAACAATGAACTACAGTTTAGTGAATATTTGAAAAAGTAACATTACAACAAAAATGCATTAAACACAACAATTTTGCTATCAATTAAAAAGGATATTAAATGAACATAACGAATGAATCAAATATAAAAAAGGTGTAGAAAAAAAAAAAAAGAAAGAAGAAAAAAGAAGAAGAAAAAAACATCAAAAAGAAAAACGCTCCCTCTTTTGGTTTCTCCTACCCATGCTTTGTTGCAGATCGTTGTTTCTGTCTTTCTGTATATTATTATGCATTTCCTTGCAAAATGGTTGTCCAGCAAATGCATGATAGTTTTTCAAAAGCCGCCTCTATTAGCACTGAGGAGGATATATTCTATTTTCACCGAAGTTCTGCGCAGTGCTGGTGTTTCCAAGAAGTAAATAAGCTATTTGCACCAACGTGAAATCCAAAATTCATTCAGGAACCTGTTCGCTGAGGGGGGGGGGGGTGGAGATCCAACTTTGTTTCGTACATTTTCGGTAAATAATAGTAGTGGTCGTTAAAAAAAACTACAAAACCTTAAACGTTTCTGTTTTAAATATAAATGATTTTCAATCGAAAACGAGTTGTATTTTGCGTTTGCGTTTGGGTTTGCGAAGAACTTCGATGAAAATAGAATAAAACCTCAGAGGGGCAAATAGAGACTTCGTTTTTCAAATTTTCAGTGAAAGCATGGGGTATCTGTTAATCTCTAGACATTGCATTGGAGATGACTAAACTTCTTTCTTATCTTTCAATTCAGCTCTTAAATCGCTTTCGCGAAGCCCATTTAGAAGTAATTTAAGTACTTTTAAATTGGTCTTTATTTACAGAACATATCAATGGCTAACCGAAGTGCGACATTATTGCTCTCTAAGTGTTAATATAAATGTTATGTTAAGTGTTTTGTTAAAGTGACGCACGGCTTGTTGACAGAGTCGTAAACATGTTACGGTGTGGTTCAAGAAACTAGCCAGCGATGTGTGACTTAGGTCTTGGCTGGCGAGCGTATTCTCTCCATTAAACTGTCAGGGAACAAGAAGATGACAAGGAAAAACATGACAGATTTGACTTGGATTTAGAATAAAGAAGAATTGAATGAAATATTGAATTGTCATGGTTGTGGTCTTGGTCGTGAGTGTAGGGAAAGGAACGAGAGAGCGAGAAAGACAGACAGACAGACAGACATGTTATTTGTTTTTTACAAACATTTTACGGAAACGGTTTTGTTCTAACTGAGAAAATGGCGACACACATGAATATGGCGGTGAGAAAATTATTTTCATCGACTAATTTCCAGTCAAAATCAACAGGTATATTTTTTTTATATAAACTAAACTAGTAGAACATGGCATTTCACCGCTCTTTTTCAATATTTTATTGTTATATTTCGACCTTACTTCAAAAGTCTTTTTCGAATTATAAATAAAATGACCATAAACCATTTCTGCCAGCAAAATGTGATAAATTATTGAATAAAATATTGAAATAGAGCAGTGTAATGTCCAAAAAAACAATTATGTGAATAGGATTATTTTCATTAGTGGATTGACGATACTATTCCTACCGTATCATTATTAATTCAATAAACTTGAAGCAGTCATTCAATTTTGTCACTGCATTTTATTGGATGCCAATTGCCAATTCCTTACAATAGCCTGTGTGTACGTACAGCAGTGGCGTATCCAGGAATTCATAAAGGGGGGGGTTTTATCATTTTTTCATAGATGTGCCGAAGGCTAAGTGGGGCGTCCGGGGGGCAAGCCCCCTGGAAAAATGATCTCCTTCAAGGTCATTTTGGTGAAAATCTGTGCGTTTTAAAGCATCACAACAACGAACTTTTTATCTACTAAAATCCTGTTTTTTCTCCAAAAGTTTTCTATTTCAGGTAATTTTGGTGAAAATCTGTGCGTTTTTTAAAGCATCGCACCAACTTTTTATCTAAAATCCTGCTTTTAATCTAAAAGTTTTCTCTATCACGATCATTTTGGTGAAAATCTGTGCGTTTTCAAGCATCATAATAACTAACTTTGTATCTACTAAAATCCTCTTTTAGTCAGATGGTAATTTGTAGTTATTTTATTTTTACACTTTACACTTTTTTTTTCAAAAGGGGGGGGGGTTTGTCCCCCCTCTCCCCCCCCTTGGATACGCCACTGACGTACAGTCGTATATACCCAATAATTTCGTCGTTTTTCTAATAATTAGAAAAACGACGTTCACCAGACGACCAGATCAGACGTTATATGAATGTGAACTAAATTCGCACGATCAAATCAAATCATTCTAATTCCACCTTCACTTTCACGTAAAACAACGATCAACTAATATTGTTCTTGGCTGACTCCAGCCCAAGGTCTCTAAATCTCCCCGCGCTCCCCAGAGGATCCCCAAGATTCAATGAACCTTGACACAGCCATGCCAGACGCCACAATCATGCGACACATTTGGCAATATTGACATTTGGTCAGAGGGGAGTGGCTTAGTGTGTGGGTATCGCTCGCTGTCACAGAGTAAATTACTGTCTTCAACTTGAAAGCAAAGTGGTCATAAAAGTTTAGAGGGCAACTGCGATAATATTATTATTATGTCGTGTGTTTGGCTATAAAGTGAAAGAACGTGACTGTGTGTGTACTGAGAGACTGGAGTAACATCATAATCTCTTGCGACTAGACGGCGTCACATGGAAATGGAATAGTAATTATACCGTGGTGATAAAATAGTATCCAACTAAATTTGCGATGGTTTTTTATGTTTGCAGTTCAACGTCCGGAAAATGGATTTGTCGTTTAAAAAAACTTCCGAATGACTATACAAAATTAAAAACAACTTTGAACATGTTAGCCTTAATTGGCAAAATAGGGTGACCCAACATTTTACTTTTTCCAGCACAAAATTTAACATTTTCTAAATTGCATGTATTTTTACTCTTTTTACAATATTTAACATTAAAAAAAAAATTGAACTGTAACCAAAATTTTGTGATTGATTTCTGGCTCATTACATAGGGCATTAGTTTATTTACCAGAATCTTTTAAACAAGATAAATTGATTTATTATTTTGTATAGCTTCTGGAGAAGTTTGTTTCATAATTAGTCACTATCCTATTCAGGATCAAATATTTTCATGTTGACATATTTGTAAAGATGTGAAAATTGTGTTTGATGAAAAGACCAAATATATATTTTGGTCTTTTTGTATGGCTAGTCGGCAAATGTTTTTGGTAACGCCTTCTCTCTGTGTGTGTAGGCCTACTGCAGACTAGTCTATGTCACTCTAGAAAAGTGAAGTGTAAGGTAACCACCCTAATAGAAATCAGAAGGTCGCCAACAGGTAGCCAAAAGCTAACCAAGTAGTCACCACGCAGTTAGCCAATAGGTCGCCACAAAGTAACCAACAGGTCACCAACGAGTTCACCAATGTAGTCGCCAAAAGAAGCCAAAAGTGCGCCAACAGGTCGTTTTGTGTCAAAATACGACCTCTTGGCGAACTGTTGGCGACTTCTAAAAAAAGCGACTAGGTTGCCATGAGTTCGCCAAAAAGACGCCAAAAGGTTGCCAAGAGGTCGCCAAATGGTCGCCAAGAGTTCACCAAATTATAGCCTCCGGTCATAATATTATGTATGCATATATTTAGTATGCATGGGTAGGATGTTATATAAAAATGTAGAAGAATGTAAGGAAACAGATTGAAGACCACGCTTTTCGAATTTATTATATACACCATCAAAATCACCTCAAATTGAATTACTAAGTGCAATGAAGTTCAGGATGAAGATATTCACAGCAGGAACGTATAGGGCATATAGCAGCATTAATAATTATGTATTGAATCATAAGAACTCTGTTCTAAATGCAATACATTCATTATATTGATGTTTCGTAACGGACAAGCCATGATTTTTGTCTTCACCTAAATGTTGATATCATATTTACTAAGATTTCATGTAGCTCTAAGTAGGACGTCACTGGAAACTGCCATGTTTGATGTTGCATTATGTTTCTATTTACACACGAAAATAACTGTTCTATATAAATATTATATAAAGTTACACACACTTTTCTCTTGCCGACATGCAATTTGTATTGTACAGCAGCAACTATCCTCCTCGCGTTCTCAACACTAATAAAACGCCTGTACAAACGTAAAATACACTGTCGAGCACTGCGATGCTAACGTTCACGTCTTCTCTCGACCGCACGCTTGTTTCAAATGGCAAGCAACCTCTTGCGCATCATAGAACCACCCCAAGCCCGTTGAAGGACAAGGCAATGACCTGAAAGAATGCAGTTTATACGGCGCCAACAGTATGCCACGAGGTATCCACGTGGCAATCTTTTGTAATCTATTGGCGACCAGTTGGCAACCTCTTGGCGTAGTCTTGGTGACTTCCATCAGTTGGTGAACACATGGCAACCTTTTGGCGGACGTTTGGCGTATTATTTGTTAAATCACCAACAGATCACCAACAGTTCACCAACAGGTCGCCAAAAGTGATCATCACTTAGTAACTAAATGGCGAACTGTTGGCACCGCTTTGGGGGAAGCTTGGCTATCATTGGCTGCCTCTTGGTGAACGCTTGGCATATATTTAGTTGAAATTTCGGTGGCGACCTTTGGCGACCACTTGGCAACCACTTGGCGATCAAAAACAAGCCTTGGTGAACTGTTGGTTACCTCTTGGCAACCATTTGGCAAACAAATATTTCTACATGGGCAGCGACCATAAGTAAATCAAGGGTTCTAGTTGTGTAGCCCTTGATTCACTTCTGACGCCGGGTACATATTTATCGGATGCTTTCTGTTGAATTTGGTTTGCGTTTTATGTGCTCCCGGTACCTAGTATACCTAGGGATCGCGGTTCCTGGCTATACCAACAAGGTTCTTTAAAATCATGGTAACTTGTGTATAATGTAGGATTTCCATAAAATAATAAGTAAAAGTGTGTAAATAATTCGTTGAGCACCATATGAAGCACTTTAGTAATTGGAATTACTTAATTACCAAAGGTGTCCATGAATTATGGTGTTGATTGTGTATATGGTTTTCCTTCGAACAGGCAATTAGTATTCATGAATTTCCGAAATTATTATTTTATATTCATTAATTTTAATTTGATTAAAATTAGCGATGTGTACAAAATAAAGTCGTGAAATCCTACATGGGCAGGTATGGCTTACCATTGCTTCTACTTCATTATTCTATGGGTAATTTAATAACCAAGCTACACCTCATTAACTTTAATTACACTTTAATTAAACAATTTTCCGGAAGTTTTATTCGGTGTTCTTTAAGACAACTTTTTGTTGCGGTGTTTCAAATAATTATGGGCTCAATAAATAATGCATAACTAAGGTCATTGACTTTTAGCTCCGAACACGTTCGGATCGTAATAATAGTATCAAGGCTGCTTTGTTTTTACTGATGCTGCTATACCCGGGTACCCTAAAGGCGCTGCCCGGAAATAATGTCAAGATGGAGATATATAGGACTACTCTTCAGTAAACGCTCACTTATTTACGCTTATTGTATGTTTAATATTTTTTTGACATTACTATGAAACGGGGCTATGCCATTTTATTGCAACCGATAGCATATTATCATGTAGGCCCTAATAATAAATAAATGAGGGCTGAAACTATACTATCACATAATTGTCTTCATATCATCAAGAAAAACACTCGATTATTCGATTCACGTATTCCTCAATTTGGTAACAAAATACCACTCCCCTGCCACTTCCCTCTCGAAAAATTACCTTGCTAAATATTATGTCCAGGTTTTTGTACTTACGATTTTGAAAAGCGCAAACACTATTTTTCTTAATGATACCATAAATGTTATAATTTCTATTTTAGCTCTCATCAATCGGTCTACATCCATTTGGGATTGAAACAACACATGTGCAGGATATAATAATATGCACTGAAACTTGAAATGAATAGAACACTCAATTTCGCATGCTTTCACTTTCCGTTCCTGAATCCCCCCCCCCCCCTCCCCCCGACGTTTTGACATTAATTGAGTGTTGGCCTTGAAGCTATAAAACGTCAGATCAATTTCAATATTCAAAACTGCTCATAATAAATTTAAATGGCTATCTCTTTTTCAATTCTCTTTTTGCCTCGCGAAGTTCATATATGGCCAACTCCAACATGATCATAATTGGCGGGATTATGACCCTAACGCCCCCCCTCTCTCTGGCGTGGCGCCATGCAGATGAACCGTAGAACTACCCGTCTCGGAGTCAGAGCCGCAGTGAATGATTCGCCTATTGTTGTCTCCGAGCGCAATCATACATCATGCCTTCTAGGGAGCACGTTCAATTAAAATAATAGATGCGTTTAGAGAGGACTGACTTATGGCCTGCCATGTAAGCATACATGTGAGGCCTACTTAATATGTTGGATGCTGCCGGATCATACTACTGTTTTTTGCTTTCGTTTTTTGTGGAGTGGATTTAAATGCGAGTAGGTTATACGTTTGACTTGGGGTTATTGTAGAAGGAAATCTGACTGTCAGATTTTAATCTATTTCCTACATTAGAATTAACCTAAATCTAAATAGTGGCAAAAGAAAGAATAGTGGCAAATTTTTAAACTAACTGAGCAGCATAAATTCAGATTACTGTACAAATCTACTTGGTCCAGCAAACAACAACTTTTACTAACCCAATGGCTAAAAACTTACCCACAAAACAAAACCATCCACATCCTTCACTTTAAAAAAATTGTTTTTTGAGAATTTGTAAGTTTTTGTTCCTTTTGCTGTCATTGTTATTTTTCTCATATATGAATTATCTTTGTATGCCATATTTTGTAGGTTATACTTTGTACGTCATTATGACATACGAGAATTGGTTTTGAAAATCAATCGAGTTCTACTAATACCAGGGTGTTAGTTGATATTCGTTCAGGAAAGGTGTTACAAAGGTGTTATGCAGTGTTGTAGCATTATGCATAAGCAAAATTATTATATATTTTCTAGTCTAATTCGTAGGATGGGAAATAAGGCACGCACCGAATTAACTATAACCACCACTTGAAGTTATGCAGATGCTATTTCATCATCTGAACTGCAGATAGTAAATGCATACATGGTGCAGTAAATAGCACATTAACTTCCGTAGGAGAAGTTCATTGAGTTTGCTCGCTAGCCAAGCCTTGATCCTGTTTTATTAGCACTTGTACATGAATTACACAAGCACGAGTCGCGTAGTTTTGCAAGCATGCAGTAAGTCATGCAGTGAAGATGGTCGGAAGACAGTTTGCCTACAAAAAGAAAAAAAAAACTACTTAGTAATGTAAATGACCACACCCTTGGTACTTCTTTGAAAGGGCACTTATCCATACATGCACTGTGGTCTGTAACATTTTATTTACAAATTAACAACACCCGTTAATCGTGATTATACAACGTGTAAATCGTAAGTGAGGTGATGGAAAAACCATGAACACAGCGTAGAAAGGCTCGTCGTACCAACTTTCTTTATGTAAAAATGAAAATTTTTAAAAAGGGGGGGTTTCGATCCCCAAAACCCATGGAGCTTCCATTCCACATACAAGGGAAACCACTTTTTAACCCCCAAATTTTTTTCCCCCACGAATTTTAAAAATTTTGGAAGGTTTTTTTCCCAAACTTACGCAGCCCGTGATCCGAAAAATTTTTAAACCGGGTTTTCAATCAAGTATGAGTATACCTTGTTTGATTTTTTTCCTTTTTAAATGTAATCTGTTTACAAATTATGTTCGCCGTTGTGCCCGGAATTTCAACTTTTTTTCTATTATATCGTCGCCCCCAGACTTCCATACTTTTTCCTTTCCCTTAACAAAAAAAAAATTAGGGTTTAGGCCCAAAAAATCATTTTAAAATTTAAATAAAAAATGACAAAAATTTAAAATGAATGACTTTTTCTAAATTTGTAATAGTACTCAAAAATACAAAAAAAAATGACAAAAAATATCCCTCTGTCAATGCGTTTATGTTTTTTTAAATTTTTTTATTTTTTGAAAAAAGGAAAGTTAGAACAGTAGGGTTTCTAGGGGGGACGATATTTGTTTACTTGTGCTTTTTTTTTGCTATGTTCCCAATTTTTGTAACTGTTTTTTGTTAGGCAAAAAGAGAGCACGTGCTCTCAAGGGCCCTTACAATAAAACAAAATAAATCAAAAAAATAAAGGTATCAACTTTTCCAAGTAATGGGGTTTTTACAAAATGCGTGTATCTTTAAAAACACATGTTTAGCCCTTTGGGAATCTTGTTTTCTTTTTTCCCCCCAAAAAGGCACACCAAGGACAAATAGCAGATTGTGATGTCGGGGGAGCTGAGTTTCCCGGGCTTATCTTTCCCAAATCTTATTTTTACAAGGGGGTCCCCCCTTGAAGGAAACAAACCCGCGAACTGACATTGGCGAGACATGACACGTCGCTAAATATTGTTTTCTCTTTCGTTAGGGCATTTCGGCTATGTTATGTTATGGGAAATGTATAACACCCCATACTGTGTTGGCATTCTTCCTTTCTTTTTTTTTTTTCTTTCTTTTTTTGTTATTTTTTTCGTTCGTTTTTCCGTATGTTTTTTTCGTTCGTTTGTTTTTTTATTTTTGTGTGATTATAATCCTAAAAAAAGATTTGTTATATTTAAATCTAAATTTTATGCTAAAATAGCTACAAAAACTCTGATATAAATCTTAAAATGGTTTTTTGCTGTCTAAATTTTTTCTAGTTCTGTCTGATTTACTTTTGATAAATGGTTCCCGGTTTTTCTTTTAATTTTCCCCCTTCAATTTTTTTTTTCCCTGATGATTTTATAAAGGGAAAAAATTTATATTTTTTGGGAACTCTGGAAATTTTGGCTATTTTTAATTTCCCCCAAAATTTTTTTAAATTATTCGGTTTTTTTGAGAAATGAAGGGCCGGGGCGGTACCGAGCCACCAAAGGGGTTCCTTCTTTCCTGTTTTTTGTGAGTATCGAAGCTTTTACCGACTTGACTTCGGCCAAAAAACAAACAACCCAAAAATTAACCGTCCAAAAAGAAAAGAAACATTAAAACCCGGGGCTGTGAATAGCCAAAAAGGTTGGGGGACGATCCGAAATAAATTAGCTTACATTTGAAATGTGGGAACTTTGCCAAAGTGATCGGAAGAAGTATGGGCGTCGCTACGCCACAAGTGTTTGTGTTATTAGGAAAGTTGTAAAAATATAGCAGTTTGGGTTTCGCTGCTTTTTCCCCAAAAGGCCCTTTTGGCATAACCTTTAATTTTTTTGACCTAATATACAAAATTGGAATGGGGTTTTTAAAAAGTCCTTAAACCCGGAAAGTGGGTGCTGGGTTCGAACCCCGATCGGGTGGATTTTTTAAATTTTTGAATTTTATTAAAAAGAATAAAAAAGTTTAAATTTTTTTTAAAAAGGAAAAAAATAATTGGCAATTTTTTGTCAAAGTTGGGGAAAGGGAAATTGTAAAAAAACGTTTTTGGGGTTTTACTTTTTATTTGTGAACATTCAATTTAACGGTACTCGAGAGCTTGACGCGTGTTATTTACAATTCCTCAGTTCACATAACATTATGTAAAATGTGTTAATGTTGTAACATAGTTCAATCCACGTTGAAGGCTGTTGATAATTTTCAGCAGTCTTACCATTGCGTAGGTCTAACATGTAAACTAAAATTAAAAACATCTTCGAACAGAAAAACACGGAAAATTATTTTTGACTTGCGAAATATGTTTTTATGTTTTAGTTTACATGCTAGACCGTTGAAAATTATCAACAACCTTCAACTTGGATTGAACTGTATTATTACAACATTAACTCATTTTTCATAATTGTCAAGTGAACTGAGGAAATCTAAATAACACGCGCCAAGCGCTCGAATTCTTTTTTTTTTCAATTGTCTATCCTATTCAGTTAAAAAAACAGATTTACAAAGGAGGACAATGTTGAACGTGTGACGAATACTCATGACGATAAACGAATTATTGGTCAATCTATACCAAAACTAGTAAATTATACTGGGAAGAGGGTTAAACGTAAATAAAAATTAATAAATTTAATACATTTAAAAGTAATATTTTTTAAGAAGAAGAGAGAAATTTAAAATCCTGAAGAACGCCATCAAACCAAGCTTAGCAGTAATAAATCTTACAACCTGCTGCTGTTTACAGATCAGTGAGTTCACAAGTTATATTTCAGTCGCTCGACACGAAATGTTTCAGCGATCGGGGATATTCTGAACATTCCGAACCGTATTATTGCGTCACCTCCACGTGGCCAGTGAGGTTGCTCCAGTCTCCAGAGGTGCTTCCCGTAAGATACACACGGGCCTTCTGGTTTATATCCTTCCGCGTTACAGTGGCGGGCGGTGGGGTCAACTACTTGTTTTGATTTTACTTGAATTTATTTTAATTAAGTATATTTAATTTTTATTCATTTTTGTTCACAATTTAGACAAACATAATAAATTATAAAAGATAATGTCTTATTATTATTTAACGTGTATCCTAGTTAGTTACTGATTTACAAAGGAGGACAAGTACAAAATTTTAATTACATAAATGCAGGCAAAATAATGAATCGTAGTAATAACGTAAGTTTGGAATAGTAATTTAACAACATCAATTATTAGTAAGACAACAAATTTATGTTATCCTATTATAATTTATGATTTATTTATATTTATTATTACTGTTAATTCTTGTTTGTATATTTATGTATGTTTTATTGATTTTCCTTCTTTGTAAATAATTTATTTTATAATAACTGAAAATGATACCTTAAAGTAAATATGATGTTAGGTTAACAGGGAGAACGATGACGGTATAACCACTTCTTTAGGTTCATAATTTCAGGTTTGAACAAACAGCATCTTGCATATAAAAATGTAATTTACAATTATTTCCATGTGGATATATTCGAATCACATTTGAATCCACTGAGCATTGCTTTTGCTTATCTACCCTGACAGCACGCCACTGGTTTAACTTTCCCACGGAATTAAAAATAGAAAATAGGCCTAAGTTTCAAAACTGCACCAGTTTTTTTTCTCTTTCCATCCCGACAATAAATAGTTAGTGTTTCGAAATTACGCGGCCTCGCCTGAGGCAAATACTGATTCAGAAAATATTCAATGCCTGTTGTAGCGAATGTACATCATAATTCATAATAATTCATAATTTTATAATTTTGCTATAGGCCTAATATTATTATCTCCCAATTAGTATTTGTTTGTTTAATTTCAAAATTGTATCAACTTCTATATACACATTACACATTAAACTTATTCTCGACAAAAATACGTAAAGCTGGAACTGTTAATCTACTAATCTAGACAGTTCATTATATATTGCAAAATGGACACATTTTACATTTGGCATAGCTATATTCGCTCGGCAAAAAGCATCTTTGCCAAGTTGTCAATAAAGCATACGTGCTCGTAGATTTTCAAACATTTGTCTCAATCTACCACAAAAATTTCACGAATATTGTCAATTTTGTACTTGAACAAAAAAAATCGTGAAAATCAATATATTTTGAAAATTGTTTTAAAACCAATTTTAGAAAAGTGTAACTGATCATTATATTTCCAATTTTGTGACAACTGTACAAAATTTCAAACACCTGTGGTGTAAGTCAGCAGAGTGTTTAGGAATGTGGCTAAAACGCATGTCCCATAATATCCTCTTAAATTACCAATATATTCAAAACGCAATATGCTACGTAAGCTCACAATGGTCGAAATATAATTTTTATTTGCGTTTTCAGAATACGTAAAACCGCTTTTTCATTCCTGTATCCTGTTGTCAAGATTGATTTCACTTTACACATTGACTTATAATATTTTCCCCTCAGTGCTTATGATATCTTCAATTAAAATTTAAAAATAAAAAATAAGAAAACTCACTTGAATGATTAGAATGTAATTTGTATTCAACTTTTTATTTTGGAACAGTATTTTTACGTACAAAATTAAAATTTCAAACCTTAATTTAAATATGAACCAAACAGCTATGTAAATTTAACTTTCTTATGTTTATAAACGAATGTGCAAAAAGACGAAACGCTGACATTAATTTTAAATCCTGACTGACGTGATTATTCCGGCTTTGAATTGCCCATTCACACTCAAGAATACTTTATAACCTTACGCAGGGTTCAAAGGAAACCCTCAAACCTCGACTATAAAACATAGTTGCATGGAGCAATTATTCCTCTGGTGTAATTACCTGTTGGTATTATATTGAGGGCTGTGTATACAAACGTATTGTAATCTTAATTAAGATCGCAGGGTGTGCCCAATGTTCATGCCGGCATTTTTTACTTTCATATTTGAAAACATTATTTTGATTTATAACTAGACGAATACCCTTCTCATATAATGTTTTATATAGTTACTAGACTGGTAGTAAGCGTATTGGTTTTAGTAACTATGTGAAGATATTAAATACCAGTTCTTCAAATGTGTAACAGATACATAGTTTTGGTGAATTAAATATTGTAGTGGCAGTTACAATAGATGTGTATTGATATCCGGCGCAAGTCTTTACAGTATTCAAATTTTTGCTATTTATCTGCCAATCTTTTTGATATTGGATAAATTAATAAAAATAATAAAAATGTTTCATTGTTGGGTTGCAGTTGTTACATATTATGGCACCAACATACGTGGGGGCGAAGACGACATCCATATTTGTATCCTGTATAAATCTACGTATGAATAAAAACTTGAACATCCCTTTCTGTCAGTCCGTCCGTCTGTGCTTGCGTCACGTCTCGCGATAAAAACCGAACATGACCTCCGATTGACATGTTTTTTTAAAAAAAATTTTATCATAGTCCTTCTGCAATAAAAATACATTGTGTTATGTTACCCTTAGGGTTATATGGGTCGGGTTTGTCAGCTACTCCGTCCCTCCATCATTAGTGAAAGCTGGAACAAACAAAGCTTAATTTTTTATTCCTCTTTTCACTCGGCACCGCCACCAACAACGAGATTTGGAAGCTCGAAAAAAGTGTTATTTTATGTTTTTAATCATCTTCGACTAACTATTGAAGAAGTAGCTTTGCTCCCTTTCTAGGTATACTGGTATACATGTACATGGCATACATGGGTGCCATGCTTGTTTATAATTATTAATTATCATACATCCTAATCTAGGTCACTATTAAGGATTAACCATGGTAAATTAGGAAGGTACTTTAAACACTTGAAAATTTTGATTGACGGATTAACCTTTAATTTATTTTATTTTCAATGCAATATCTGGTTATGTACCAAATAGTTATACAGTCGATCGATAACAATTTTAACGGTCCCATCCGCTCTCTAGTAAGTTGTCATAATCAACTGTATACTATTCCTTAAGAAATATACCGACGACCATTAATGGAAGTTATCTCCCACTGTATCATTCCTGTTTTACATATTTTCTACACAACGCAGGTTAATTGGAATTGTTTCACAATAGTTGTATCGCCCATAGAAGCCTAAGCCGATGAGTATAAATAAAGATACCTGGAAGTTTCGAAATCTCCCGACTTGGATTGGGTTGCTGCATGAATGACTTGCGTAAGAGAGTGATCGAGGACATGGTGAGACATTGGATCAGTTGATTAGCGAGGTATTTTATAGTTTGTGCCCACTCACTTACAAGAACAGGCCTAGGCTTCATTTGCATGGGGGATTTAGAATTTGGTTCGTATTGGGAATCTCATGAGTCACGTGTTTGAACTATCGGCTGGAAATATTTTGAAGATACCGGCAAGTTCAGGGTGTCAACAAGTCTGGAAAACCTGGACATGGAAACCTGGAGTTGGGGAAATAAATAGATCTGGAAAATAAGGGAAATTCTATATTTTTCTGGAATCTACTTTTTTTTTATTAAAAAAAACTTAACTCACCAATTAATTTAACTTGTAGTCAGAAAGCTTTTCGGGGGAAGGCCACGGGGCCCCATTATTATTTTTATTATTTATTTATTTATTTAACGTCTATCCTATTCAGTTATAAAAACTGATTTACAAAGGAGGACAACTAAATAAATCTAATTACATAGATGCAGATACAACAATGAACTACATTTAAGTAAATATTTGAAATAGTAATATTACAACAATGCATTAAATATTCAACAAATTTGATAACAAATAAAAAGGATATTAAATGCAATTTATGAATGAATCGAATATATAAAAAAGGGGGTGGGGAAAGAAAGAAAAGAAAAAAAGAAAAAAGAAAAAAGGAAAAAAAAAGAAAAAAAGAAAGAAAAAAAAAAATAAAAACATTAAAACGTTGTGAATCAAAATCAGTCTTATTTTCCCACTCAGCAAAATTTACAGATTGAAAAAATACATATTACGTGCAACCTCGAAACCCGGGAAAAATTAGTGAATTTTGAAAACTACCATTTAAACCTGTATCTATTTAAGACTGTAAGATTGTGGTCTGTGTTTGTTTACATGTTTACACACTTACATGTTTATTGCTGTCAAAATGTTATCTTCGCTCAAAGGGTTTGCATGTTGCGGGAGCAACATTTGCATTTGACTGCTCAAAACCGAATTGGGTTCCATAAAAAAAAACATATAGTCTACCCTTTCATTCTCTAGTTCTTTTGCACTCCTGGGTTTTGAAGTCAGTTATGCATAAATTAATCAAAGTATAATCGTCTCAACTGTTTCCGCGCCCGCCAGTGTAGACGGTTCTTCCGTGATCTGGCCACATTATACTAGCTACTGTCTGTGATATAGACATTAACCTCCTGTACGACCACCCAGGCTGTGTCTTGACCACGGGCAGTCGTCAGCATCATGTCGATCATCTATATTGCGAGCCTTGACAGACGCACGCAATATACTGCACTCGATACTGGGAAGCGTATAACATGACATGCGAAAAACAACAGTTTTTCTAAAGCTTTCACTTTTTTATATTGAATACACATTTTCAAGATATTCATCATTAAAAAGGTGCATTTCTTATGCCCCAGAGCATTTACTGCGTTTATCTTAGAAACGCAAAATAGTTCAGTTTGATCTTCAGTTGAAAATAGTCTTTAATGTAGAAACTCGTTTTACGAGTACGAAGAGTGACATAAAACATTACATTAAGTACCAAGCAAAACAAAATTACTAGTTTTTAGTCATCTACCGTTTTTGTAGACCCCATAGACCTCGTTAATTATTTTGTGCATCCTACTCAACCAAAATCTTACAATGTTCAATAAAAATTAATACAAAACACCCCCGACTGTCCACGAACCCAGTTCTGTCTACTTCTGGGCGGTCTAGTTGCCTTGACGACCACCTAGAGCTGTTTATCTGGTTGATGCAGTGCACATCGTGTCATAGGGGGAGGAACTGTGCGCCTGTCTTCGAGCTGACCTACCTCACTTATCAACGTCACATCAGAGTAAACCTCTGGGGTGGATGAATGATGGTGTGTGAGCGGTATGGCCGTTTAGATACGACTCACCAGGGATGATTTAGTAACCACAAACAAGGGAATACGACTCACCAGGGATGATTTAGTAACCACAAACAAGGGAATTGAATTTTATTTTTGATATAGGGTACTATTAATTTTTTGGTGCCGCAAATTTGCAACCTGATATTGAAATTTATCATTATTAGGTCAGGTGAAACAAGTTTGCACAAAATAGATTTTCAGCGTATATATTATATGGTTCGATATTTTTACTCGCCTTTCTATTTTAATATTTTATCACGCATAATCTAGAAATAATAAAACTATGCCTATGTATAAAGTACTTGAAACATCGGTGATTTGGCCAACTTTTGTGTACGAATTTGTTCCAAACTAGTTCTTCATTATATGATCATTTTATTTTAACCACATTGGGTCTCGCCCTGCTTACTTTGCGTTTTCGGGTTTTGTCGGTTGTTTCCGGTTCTGGGTGTGTTTTTCGATGCAGTTTCCGCATCTAGTTGGTATTTGTTGACTTTTTTTCCATGTTAACGGGAATCGTTGTCTTTTTGGCCCTTATCGTTTGTTTCCTGTTCTTGTCAGGTTTTTCGATTTTTTTCAATTTTCTTTGATTCGGCTTTCGGTTCTCGTTGGGGTTTCGGTTCTTGTCAGGTTTTCGTCATTTTCTATATTATTTTTCGTTTTTCGTCTCTTGTCCATTACTCTCAGCCATCGTCTTCGGTCATCGACTCCTTCCGTCTCCATCGTCCGATACGAGTGAGAGAACATGCCCAAGTGCGAGGGAGTAGTAGGAGGAGCACAATCGAAAATAATCCCTCCTGACAACCATTAATCGGCGCGCACTCTCCGTCACGGGCGCGTGTTATTCCCCGCAACCTGTCAGTGAGCAGACGTGCCTACCACACTGAGCTCTATACTTACGTGGAAGGCGCATGCTATACTGTAACCTTGAAGCCTACATGGGTCTAAAGCGATTGGTCTAAAAGGCCTAACCCGATGGGCATGTTATCGACGTCCCTCGATTATATTGCGATTGCATTGCGATTGCACCGCCGTCTAGATGTAAATCTTAACGTCAAGATGGCGGTTTGTGGCTAGCTTATTTTGAGGTTATGTTGACTAGTAGACCTACATTACAGTGGTCTATTATCAGGGACACTCAGGATGCCTAGGAATAGTGTTTACTGCAGTGTTACACTAAATAAACTGATAAACACAGGCCAGTGACACAGGTGAACGAATCTATTATGTTTAGTTCTTTTGAATCTGCCGCTGATTAGGGACCTAAGAAAATGGCGGACGGCAAACTTCCGCCAACTTCACATCTCAACATTTGCCCGGTATATATCAGATCTCCACGTAAGTATATAGAGCTCAGTGGCCTACCAGCTCCCTTTCCTCCACGTGTGTGGGTGCGTGATAGAAATATGCCATCTAATTCTGTATTATTAAAATAAACTGTTGTGAATTGGCCGAGTCTAGATGATGAAGGCACGCACGATTGCGTATTGTTGCAAGGTCCTTGTTGATCACCACGCAATGTGCGTGCGATCGGAGTTCACGTGTAACGTATAATTATTATATGAACAAGCTTGGTATTTTATTTTTCATAACGTACAAGGAATTCTGAAACGGCAAAACTAGACGATAGAGTTCAGTGGCGTGAAAAAGGAATGACATACTTCTCGCTTCGATAAAGGGAATACTTAAAGCTATGTTAAGAAAATAATTCACTAAAAAACAAAAATGTCTGAAAGTTTGCTGGAATGAAACAGGGATTAAATAAAAAAGCAGACATTTTAAAATTGTTTTGATGATTTTTGTTGCTTTACGCCTCATGTTAATGCCTAAGGCTATTACGATGAATAGTTGA